>CM053793.1:381598074-381910574 GCA_028749045.1 Cupressus sempervirens
TCTCTTCTTCCTAAATAACAAGCCACAACAAACGATTCAATTTTCTTCTACATGATTTGTGCTTTAATGTTACTGCTTTCTAGTAGATCTTGTTATCTACCCATTTTTACAGAGCTATCAGTTTCAAATTATAACTCCTTGGATTGAAGGAATAATGTAAAATGTTGAAGCCATTAATGAAGCATTCTTGGCAGACATCCTTACGCCATCAATTACTCAGGTATCATTTTTGTTGAAAGAGATCTTGTACTTGTTAAACCAATCAAAGGTATTTATTCATATTCATCTGTGTTGCTGGGGATTTAGAAGTACATACAACTCTTTGTTTATTTTGACATAGTTGAAATCTAGATGATTTTTTTTTATTCTCCTTATTAAAGATTGTTTGAGAAGTATTAGACGATTAAGTTTTTTTAGAAGAAACTCATATTTTCTAAACATAGTTTTTCCCTTTTTGAGACATTTTAAGGGATTTTTGGGTAAGTTTGAATACATTTTGCTCCTAGTCCTCTATAACTAAATTAGGATTTTTGTTAAAACACTCTTCACATTTTTCTTGTTGGCAATTTGGCTAGGTTACTAGATATTATGTTGTCATTTATGACAACATATAATTAGTTTTGATTCACTAGACCTTGAAGATAAAGTTTTAAGATGTAAACTCAGAAAATTGTCTAAGTGTCACAGAATACATCTGTCATCATATGAACCTTTTTGGTTAGCACAGTTCATAGAGGAATTTTTTGCACATGCACACTTACTTGGAGTAAGGACAATATGTTAGGATGACTTGTACAAGAGAACAACACATAACAAACAATAATGGTAGAGATATTTTGGTTTTACAATGACAGTGTTGAGTTAACGGAACATAGTAAAGATAAAGAGTTAAGTATTTTAGGTCAAGGACTTAAATAATTAGGGATGACATCCTAAATGTTAACCCTAATTTAGTAGAAATCAATTTTGTATTTCACCAAGCGAATGAAGAGATGAAGGCTGACAGTTGAAGAAACAAGGTATAAGAACAATTTTGAAAGGCAAAGTTTTGTGTGGTATCAATGATATGAATGTTATTGTATTTGATGGGAATTTTGATGTATGATCAAAGTAGTAGGAATTTTGATAAGGTTTTGTGAAGAACATCAAAGGCAAATACTAGATATTGAAGATGTCAACAATTTGTGAAGAGGTTTTTGTATCTACTCTTTGTATACTAAATTTCATTATATATTGCATGTTTAGGAAGTCATCTCATCTTGCATACATTTGTAAATTGTATATTGTATATATAAAGTCCTAATAGGGTTAACACAAATCCTAAAAAGGTTGCTCGACTTCTAAAAAGGCCTAGTCCTCTAACAAGGATAGAGACACTATATGGATGTAACAGACTCCTAATAAGGTCAATATCTTTCACAAGTTACTTTTTCTTATTGGATCATTTTATGGGTATCATCCCCACTAGGGTTTTCTCTTGGCCTGGGTTCCCTTAGTAAAAAAAATGGAGTTATGAGTTTCATTATTTTATGGTTATGTTTATTGTTTAGCATAATTAGTTTACTTTCATATGCAAGTTATAAGTTGGTTAAAGATATCTAGTTTTGGGCAAAAAGTTTGTGAAATACTGATTCACACCCCCCCCCCCCCCCCCCCCAAGTATTTCCTATTTCTAACAATTGTTATCAGAGCACAGTTACTCAAAGAAGGCTTAACAACTTGAGTAAGATCCCTATGGATATGGAACAGTTGCGAAAGAACCTAGAAGAATCTCTTGAGAAGATTGATATTCTTACTGAAGAAAGAGATACTTTGAAAGACAAGTACAAAGATGTTAAAGACTACATTGGGAAGTTAAAAGACAAGATAGATTATCTTAAGTCGAAGAAAGAGCCTAAAAGTAGGATCAAGGGCAATGATGAAGTTTCAAGATTGAAGAAAGAAAATGAGATCCTAAAGCATGAACTAAAGATTACTAATCTAAGGTTGTGCTTGAAGGATGATGATAGTAAAGTTGAATCAAATTTGAAAGATGAAAATGTAGATTTGGGATCCAACCTTACCGAAGTGACATATGAGCTTGAGTCTACAAAGTTGCAGTATGTAGAACTTGAGAAGTAAAATATTATTGTGAAAAGAGAGTTAACTTAGTCTAAGAAACATCTTGAGAAGTTTCACTCTAGCAGTGAAAAGCTTGGTAAATAGATCTTTATACAGAGACCCTCCTATGATAAGAAAAGCCTTGGATACATTAGAGAAAATTCAGCTAAGAATTCTAAAGCTAGAAGAGAAACAAATCTTGTGATGTATCAACCTAAACATAAGGAAGATAATCAAAACATGAGTGATTCAATCAATCTGAAGAAGTACCTAAGCAAGTTGAGCAAGTTAATCAACTTGAGCAAGTTGATGTACCTAGGCAACCTAAACAAGTTGAATCACCTAAATAAATATGGAATAAATTCAAAGGTAGATTCTATGCCTGCAGTGAATTTGATCATATAAAAAGAGAGTGTATACGTAAGTCATTTAAACCTATTTCAAGTTATTGCTATAATTGTCATGATTTTGGTCACAAAATTGTTAATTACATAGAAAGCCCAAATTTGATAATAGTAATAATAATGGTAGAATATTTAGAGGTATTAACCCTACAACAAATAAACCTATTGGAGGAACCAATATTATAAGGAATGGTATTATGTGTTATAAGTGGAACAACTTTGGTTATATTGTTAGAAAATTGTAGAGAACAAATTGATTAGTTGGGACCTAGATATGGAAATAATGTTTTTGATTAAGTAAAACAGGTTTTAATGGATTCCTAAAACCCCACAATAAAAATAATAATACCAAATTAAAGTCCAGAGAATAAAGCAAAAGAATAAAAAACAACAAGCCAAGGAAGACCACTAACCAGTCCTAAGAAAAAACAACCTCTAAAGGAGCAGGCAAGCCTAGCCAAACAAAACTAGGGGGAAAAATAGAAAAGCCAAGAGAATAAATTAGGGCACCATTTCTTTGGCCAACTTAGCAGTCTTGAGCTCTAGCTTTTTCATGGTCTCTATTGCTTTAGTCATCAGCTAATTATCATCTAGAGTGTCCTCTATGTCCCTCTTCCTCTTGTTCGATCTTTCTTTATTGCTCAAGATTTCATCCAAGGGGTTGACATCCACTTTAGGAACCTTGTTATCCTCATTGTCTATGTCAACTTTCCTACCTACACTAACCTCAATCATCACTTGTAGTTTTTTGATATTATCATTTAAGCCTTTGATAGTATTAAGGCTCTGGTTAGCAAAAATATGAAGATTGCTCTCCATCTTGTCCAATCTCTTACCCATATCAGTAACCCTGGTTTCTAGAATTCTAATTTTGTCAACCCCATCATCCCCTTCCTTCCTTTCCAACCCCTGCAACATATTCTTTAACTCTTTAGTTTTGTGGAAAATCCAATTGAATGGCCAGAATTTATCCACCATGTTGTTGTGGGTATTGTTGAGGAGATTCATCTCCACCTTCCTAGCAATGTCGCTGAGAACCAACATTGTTGGATCAGTAAGTTCCTCCAAATGGATTTTACCATCATTTCCCTCTAAGACTTAAGGTTGAATAGTCTCTCTAACAATGCCCATTTTCACAGTCTGAGACTTGAAGTTCCTCTAGACCGTTTCCCTAGCCTTGGAGTTGAAAGATATGGTAGTTTTCTCCTTGCCATAATCCTAATTTCTAACCTCCTAAGTATTGAGAGTTGTCTCTTGACCCTTGCTATAATCTTGACCAGCTTCAATTTCAATTCCCCTTCTCCTCTTTGTTGGGCTTTCCACCTTCCTGCAAATGGGGACCTGGCTAGTACCCTCCTCTTTCACATTAGTCTCCTCTTTCGTATCCATCCCCTCATCCTCTTCATTATAATCCTCAACTAAATTAACCTTAGACTTGAAAATTTTATCTGCCAACCCTTTCTAAGTATTTTTATTCTTGTTATTGCCCAAATCATTATTTATCTTGGCCACCTTCTCTTCATCATTCAAGTGGAGCCCCATACTATCCTTAGTATCTGATGGCAGATAGGAGCATTCCATCTGATGGGAGATGGAAACAATGTTATAGTTTGTTAGATTTATAATACATTGGTACACACAACAATATTTTGTAGGATGAACATGAGGAACTATATGAGAAACCCTAACCCTAGATGGAATATGAACAATAACAAAAGGAATGTGAATAATAGTAATAGTCAAAGAGAAAATGTGAAAGATCTTGTAGGAAACCTTGATGAATCATTTGTTAAAGCCAAGGAACTATCAAGTTCATATGTTGTGTTGGAAAGTCACTCAAGTGAAGTATCTGATAATAGATTGGAGTTAGTAATATTTGGTAACCAATCATTATCTAATTAAGCAACCTATTATATAAACAAACCTTATGAATTTAGGATTAGAGACTTAGAGTTAGAAACTTAGGAGAAGAACTTAAACTTGCACAATTAGTATGAGGCAAAGAATGATGGGAATAAGTTATGGTTAAGTGTAAATAAGATTTTGAGTTCACATGTGAGTGTGTGAAGCAAAAGGAGTTCACTTGTAAATAGAAACAACTTTTTGTTGATTGTGTACTTGCACAATTAATGCATAAGTGAATTGGGTGTGATTTAAAGGTTCAAATCAAGTTTCTTAGTACCATTTGATCATGCAAGAGTTAAAGGAGATATTTGGAGTGAATTTGAAGGAAAAATTTGAAGTATTCTACAACATAATTGAAGCAAACCCTAGTTTCACAGAATTAAGTTATTTATCCCTTGTGCTGTCATGATTTGGAATTTTAACTTGAAAGAAATGACAACTCCTATAGTATGTGGTGTTAGTGAGATACTTGGGTACAATAAAAAGAAGCACCCCTATGGTTCATTAGAAGATGACCCTCAAGGAGCATTCTCTCAAGTAACCCACAATGTATTACACGTAGAGGACATTAGGGCATACATTCACTGCAAGTTTGAGAATATAGGTGATACTAACATCCACAGTGACTTAGATTTAGTCTGCAACAATTACTTATCACTTTAAAAAGGGTTTGAGCACCTAAATGAATTGAACATAATTAGGAACATGTTCTACACAAAGTTTGACAACCACAAATGGACAAGAATTATCCTAAGCCGAATTCATGAGGATATGTTCTGGGCTAGTGACATACTAGTCATGATAAACAATGATATGATTCATAAACTCACTAGACTAAGTAATGAAGGTAGGAACCCTGAGAATGAGATGAATATAGAGAAGTTAGTAGAAACTAATCTGAAAACCAATTCTAATGGAAGGAATATGAAATCAAATATGATAAATGAAATTGATGTTAAATTGATAAAAAAGATAAATGGTTATAAGCTAAACTATAGTTCAAGGTTGAACTCATTACCTATTGGATTTATCCATGAAACTTATTTAATGATTACTAAGAAAGAAAAAGTAAATATGTATGAGATCTTGAAACAAAAATTACTGGACAATATTGATATAATCAAGAAGACATAATGCAATATTTAGGTTTGAATATCTAATAACACATTTGTTCTTCCAAGTGATAAGAAGATTCCCAAAATGCCAGATTATGAATGGAACATAAACACATGTACAATAAACTAAATCACTCATTATTACAAAAAGCATTCAGAGGAAAAGATAACAAAGGACATAACTAGAATGATAAAAATTCAAGTAGAAATGAAACAAAGATACATAATCCCTCCATCTTTAGTAGAGAAGTACAGAAATGACATTTGTTTCATGGTTAAAACCGATGTAACATGTATGGAAGCATTTGATCCTAAATTCAAGTTCATAGGCTCATGATATATGAGATGACAAAAGAACTGATAGAAGGTTATGCAAAGACAATCCTAGAGTTAGAGAGAGACAAGGAGTGTCCAAGATGGGGCACATAAGAGGAAAAAGTAAAGGAAGTTCACAGTGAAGTACATAGTAAAGATATAAAGAAAAGAGTTGACAAAAATATTGATAGCATATTGAAAGAATTTGGAATGAGGAAAGAAAAATTCAAGGAAGCCATGGGAATTACAACAAAAATGAAGGCAATTCGATAGACAGACATTCTTGTTGCCAAGACATTGGCTATAGATAGTGGAGAAACATAAGGTGTAATAGTAGCTAGAGGATCAACACAGATACCTGATGCAACCTATGCAACAATAGCACAGGTGCAACCATCATTCACTCCACCTGTTTAGAGCAAAGTTGAGGAGGAAGTTGAGATAGTCAAAGTTCATTCAGTCACCCCTTCTAGTACATGGAAGTTTGTGGAGTTAACAGATGTTAAAAATGAGCAAATTGAATCTCTTGGACATAAAAGAGTAAAACAAATGGCTAGTGGCCCTGAGAAGAAGAGAAAGACACTTGTGACCTGTAGAGGTAAGCATAAAAGAAGATCATAGATTGTTGAATCTAAATCTAAAGAACCATAAGAAGAAAAGGTAGATGTAACATAAATAGAAGCAAAGTAAATAGAACCTAGAGTGTCTACTAGAAGAAAACCATTAAAACCCAAGATGAAAACATTGAACAATGTAATCATTAATGAAGGGAACTTTAATCATTTAAATAAGTTCTATGATTTATATGAGAATTTTGAGAGGTTTGAGAATGATAAGAAGTTTGCAGACATACAAAGTCGTATTCCCAAAGACTTGTATGAAAGACTTATTAACAAAAAGAAGAGAGTAGTAGAAGAGGACAAGAAAATAAGAGAGAATATCATAAGGAAACTTTATGAAGACACTAGTGAGGAGCACTTGCAGAGATTATTGAGTAGTCTTGGACCTTACCTTAGAAACAAGACATGACCCATTTTAATTATCAGAGGTAATTATGAGGAAGTAGATAGAGAGATAGAGACAACAATTCTAAAGACGATGACAAATTTGAAGCCATCTAGTCTACAAAAATATTTAATAGAGACACTTGCATAGGAGAAGAAAAGTATTGCAATAGGGAGAGAAATCCCTAAAATGCCTACACCTATATCAATAGTAGAGACTACAAAGGATACATAAATGAAAGAGGCATTAGAATCAAAAAAGATGCCATAGATAACAATCAGTATTGACACAATACAGATAGATAGATCAAGCATCACTTTGGATATTATAGAAAATCCTTTTGAGGATTTTGGCCCAACCATTTTTGATAGATTTGGTGGACTATACTAGTTTTGAGGATGAGGAAGAGGAAAAGAGGAAGGGAGAAGAGGAAAAGAAAAAGAAAGAGGCATACAGAAATAAAGAATAAAAGAGTGAAAGAAAAGAGCAGACGAAAAGAAGAAAGAAGAAAAGGAGAAGAAGAAAGAAGAAGATGAGAAGGAGAAACAAGAAAGAGAAAATAAAAAGGATACAAAAGAGGAAGAAAAGAAGGATGAAGAAGAAGAGGAGAAAATAGAGAAGTAAAAGTAAGAAGAAAACATCACAAATAATTGGAGGATAATCACACAGGAATCAAAATCATTGCCACAATTGAAGCATATTGAGATAGAAGTTGATAAAGCTATATTTCAGCATGAGGTAGACACTCTCTTGGAAACTTCAATTAAATCCAAATCATAATTGGAATCAAGTTTGGCCAGTTTATCTGGTGATGATGATGATGATTGGATAGGATTACTGTAATTTTTTAACAAATAATTTGAAAGGAACAAGAAAGTGAAGAGCCTTGAGAAAATATTAGAGGATCCTTCAGAAAAGTTATAGAGTTTTATAATAGCTAAGGTAACATAACCCTAAGTTGAGAGAAAGAAAATTGATTGAAGCTTTTGATAATGAATTGATCTAATTATTAGAAGTAGTAGACACCTGAGCATAGGCTAAGCATGATGCAAAGCCATTTGATACAGTGTAAACAAATCTCATAAATGATCTAATAACACTCAATACTTGCATCAAAGAATTAAGAAGATGCTTGATGGAAGGTAGAACATTGTATGGAAAATGTACCATGTCATACAATTTTTTAAAAGATATGAATGGATAGTTGAATCTAAAGTAGTATGAACTACAAAAGTTTGTAAATGAGCTTCAAGAGCCAGGCACAGAGATTGAAGACTTGGAATCAAAAGTTGTAGAGATACATGATGATATAAGTTTGATAGAGAGAAAATCATCAAAATATTTTCATTATCAAGGGAGCATTTGAATGTGAATATTAGCTATCTGCACAAGCAACTTGATGAATGTCTTAAAGCTAAGACACCATATGAGAAGTTTGTCTATTCTAATTTGAATGTAGTTGAAGTAGCGTCTTATGGACTATGTGTCCCGATAAATGTTTATGAAGTAGTCAAAGACACATGGAAAAAAGAGTTTGAGAACCTCAAAACAAACTTTAAAAATTGTATCTCTAGAATAGAAAACTTAACATGAAGAAAAAGGTAACACAATTTTGAGATGTATATAAGTTTTTACATCTTTCTCATTGATGTCAAAAGAGGGAGTATATAAGGAATATTATATATGTATATGAAAGGGAATAGTATAGATATTGTAATAAGGTGAAGAATTATAGTCAAAGGGGGAGTTATATTGTAGCTAGGAGATGTAAAGAAAAGATGGTCTATGTGATGATCCACAATTCTGTAAATTTTGTAAAGGCCACAAGTTTTTGTAAATTTTGAGGTTTTGTTATGGGACTTAGCTAATTTTACCATATATTTCCATCAATGCCAAAGGGGGATATTGTTGGAAATTTGGCTAGGTTACATGATATGATGTTGTCATTTATGACAACATATAATTAGGTTTAAGTTAGCAGACCTTGAAGATAAATTTTTGAGATGTAAACTTAGAAAATTGTCTAAGTGTCATAGAATACATATATCAACATAGGAACCTTTTGGTCAACATAGTTCATAGAGGCATTTTTGGCACATGCACACTTTCCTAGAGGAAGAACAATATGTTGGGATGATGTGTGCATGGGTGCAACACAATACAAACAATACAGACAAAGATATTTTAGTTTTATAGTGACAATGTTGAGCCGATAGAACATAGTAAAGATAAAGAGATAAGTATTTTAGATTTTAAGGAATTATTTTCTTTACCAAAATAATTACTTTAACTAATTAGGGATGAAATCTTGAATGTTAATTCTAAGTTAGCAAGAATCAATTTTGAATTTCACCAAGTGAGTGAAGAGATGAAGGCCAATAGCTAAATAAATAAGATATAAAGGGGAATTTTAAAATGTGAAGTTTGGTGTGATATCAATGATATGAAAGCTATTGTATGTGATGTGAATTATGATGTATGATCATAGAAATTGGAATTGTGATCAAGTTTTGTGAAGAGTAGCAAAGGCAATAATCAGATCTTGAAGATATCAACAGTTTGTGAAGAGGTTTTTGTATCTACTCTTTGTATACTGGATTTTATTGTACATTGCATGTTTGGGCAGTGGTCTCATCTTATACACATTTGTAAATTGTATATATCAACTCCTAACAGGGTTGAGACAACTCCTAATAGGGTTTAGGCTTCTAGCAAAGTCCAATCCTCTAACAAGGACCGAGATACTATACAGATGTAACAAATTCCTAACAGGGTCAATATCTTTCACAAGATAATTTTGATTAGTGGATCATTTTGTGGGTATCAACCCCACCAAGGTTTCCCTAGTTAACAAAATATGGTGTTATGAGTTTCATTATATTATGGTTGTGTTTACTATTCAACATAACTAGTTTACTTTCATATGAAAGTTATAAGTTGGTTAAAGATATCCAATTTCAGGAAAAAGTTTGTGAAATATTGATTCACTACCCCCTGCCCCTCTCAGTATTTCATATTTATGATATTTCTCCCCTTGGGCTAAAACACCCATTCTAAACCATCTTCGCTAGTAAAATGTCAAATTCTATAGGACTGAAGAGAGGAGCATTTCATGACACAGATTATAATTCATAGAATTTCCAGTCTCCTTTGCTTCTTTTGAACTATAATGAGATTGTATGAAAAGAGCTCTATGAATTTATATGTTCATATCATCTTGGTGGACTATTTGTAGACACCCAAATTTTTAACCCTTTGAAATCACAACATTTATCAAGCTTTATGAAAAGAGTTATCTTCTTGCATTGATTTCAATATTACTTTTCCTTATAGGTTGTCAAGATAGATCCTCATTATGTAAACATGGCAATCATTCAATTCAAATTCATGATGGACAAAGTCTAGCCAAGGGATTGTTCTCATTGGGAAAATCTGGCTTAATGTTTTGTTTGTGAAAAATAGTTGCTTTATCTTTTAACACTAGTAAAAAGGATTTCCTGGGGTCTTCATGGGCAAAAAGAGGTAGACATTTTAATGTAGATGGTCAATATCTTTCAATGAACTTGTCAATGAATGAGAAGAGTGTCATCCTAGAGTCAACAACTTATTTCATGGGTGAGAAGAGCATCATAGGTTGATGACACAAAATGCTCAACAAAAACATGATATCTAAAACACATTATTAGTTGACTAAACACCTTAGGCTTAAAATGCTAGTGAATTCTACCAAGAAAATTCATAAATTGGGTAATTTTGAAAACTTTATTTGTCACTAAAATAATAATTGTAGTTATGTTTAGAAATTTTCTAGATCCAATTCATCCAAATTTTGGCATTTCAAGCATGAAAATACATTGTAACTAATGTACATAAATATCCTAGGAGAAATTCTGTAAACCTAAGATGGAAGGAGGATTGAGAATCAGATCTATCAGAAGTATGAATAAAGTTTTATTAGCCAAACAAGGGTGGAGAGTGTACCATGATTGTAAGGAATGGAATTCTATTTGGAAACAAAAGTATCTTTATAATGCCCCCTATATATCTGATTTTTTGTCCTACCTTATTATCCAAAGTTCTTCTGTGATCTGGGGTGCTATCCAAGGTGCTAAACATATCTTGAATAAAGGTTGTAAGTGGAAAGTTGGTAATGGAAGTAAAATTAGGTTCTAGGAAGATGAGTGGCTTTTGGATCACCCATTGGTGGATGATTTTGTGGTTTTGAGTCCTATAGATAGATGTAAACAAGTTTATGAAGAATTTGTGGAGAATTGTTGGTCTAATGATGGTTGGGTTAATATTGTAGAGATTAATCAAATTCTCTCTAGCATCTGAATTTCTCTTAATACTTCTAGCCTTTATCCTAATCAGGAAGACTTAACTATGAGGGGGATTGAACCTAGTGGATGCTTCAAGGTCTCTTCTATGTTTAAAACTAAGGATAAGGTCAATTCCCCCATATGGGCTAAAGCTTAGATCAAGGGTCTCACCCCTAAAATTAAAATTTTCTCTTGGACTCTATTTCAAAATAAAATTTTAAACCTAGATAATTTGAAAAAAAGAGGTATTTATCTGGTGCATAGGTGTAGTCTTTATAAGATGGACTTGAAGAGAGGAACCACCTTTTATTGAACTGTAGATATAGTCAGAATGTATGGGGATACCTCCTTCAATATTGGAATACTTGGTGGGTTTAGCTTGATAATATTGATGATTTTTTTTAAGAATTGGATATGTCCGATTAGGGGAGCTAAAATTGGATTTAGTTGGAAGATCTCTCTTCCCCATCTTAGTTGGGGTATTTAGAAAGAAAGGAACCATAGAATTTTTAGAAATAAAGAAAATCCTGAGAGGGTTATGGGCCAAAGTATCATCAAAGACATTAAAGAGAATTTTAGATCTTAGAAAAAAAATAGTGATGAAGCACAAATTAGAAATCCTATGAATGGTATTGAAACTAATACTAAAAAGGAAGACCATAGACAATATGTTAAATGGAAATCTCCTCCTATGGGTTGGTTGAAAGCTAATTTTGATGGATCTGCTAAAGGGAATCCTAGAAGAGTGGGATGTGGTGAATTTTTGAGAGACCATTATAGTAGAGTAGTGGATGTTTTTGCTATTCCTATTGGTAAATCAACTAGTCATAAAGCTGAGGCTACTGCAACTTTGTATACTGTTAGGTTGGCAGTGAATAATGGTTATAGGAATCTATCGTTAGAAGGGTATTCTCTTAAGATTGTCAATATGCTAAATAATAGGAGTATGAATACATGGAGTATTAATGGTAGCACCAAGGAAATTGAATATCTTATTTAAAAATTTGACAAAGTTAATATAACTCACATCTTCTGTTAAGGCAATAAAATTGCTGATTGGATTATGAATAAAGTAGTCTATATGGACGAAAAATGACCTAGCATGATTACCTTAGCAAGGAGAGTGAGCTAGTGGTGACCATTAATAATGACATGACTAATGCTACTGAAGGAAAAATTACCAAAGATTGAGCAATTTATTATGATTACTGATGGTTTTATGGCAGATTGTTTGCATATCTCAAGGAGGTACTATTGTGTCATCATTAAAAGTACTTGGCATGTTTTAAGGGTAAAGCATTTTCTTGAGATTAAACATATTTTGTTCTTAGTTGATGTTACTATTTCTCAGAAAAATTGCAGAGTAGGTTATGTGATGGGTAGAGAGACAAGGAAACAAGAGTTGATGACATGCAAGGTGTGGGAAATACTTTCCAAGGGCAAAGTGATAGAGTATATAGAGAAGTTACATGGCTACAAGCCCCATATCACTAAGTACTTCTTTAAGAGCTAGACTAAAGAAATGGTTACTATGCATGGCTCATTACAATGAATTTGATGGAGGATTTCATAGTGGAGAATATTGGTCTTCTAATGGGTGGGTTAAAATTTACAAAGGAAACCAATATTTTGAGTGTAGCTTTCAAAAAATTCCCAAAGATGAGGAGAAAAGGCTGGTGAAGAATGGGGATTTCTATGACTTGGACCAAATCAAGGCTATATGGCAAGATGTCTTGTCCTGCAATCGTGAATACTTCATTCTTGACAAAAGATCAAAAAGGGTACATAAATATCATTTTGTATTTTTAAACCATTTTTGGTATATAAATAGGATGTCTTTCCCTTTTTATTTGAAGTTCTTTCTACTTCATAGTCTTCCTTCCCATAGGAAGAAAGAATCTAGATGAGTGATCCATGAGGGGCTTATTTTATTAATTAAAAATTACTATAAAAATAATGTAGTAAAACCCTCTCTTTTAACAAAGAAGAAGTGCAAATCATTCAGTAATGAACCTCATCAAAAGATGAGTGCTAAGAAAATTAAGGTTAAATCTAAGTAGGGTTTTAGTGATAGCAAGAGTTCTAAGAAGGAGACTAAGAGGGAGAAAAAGAAGAAAATTATTGAGGAAAATATGGAATCCAAGAAAATTGGAGATGAAGAGGATAATATAGAAACAAGAGATTTGAGCTCTAAGTTGGATTGTTATTCTGGTAGCAGGGGTATTTTTGTGGTTAAGTATGAGGGGGAGAGTAGTAAAGATAGGAATGCAAAGTCAAAATCTTTCTCTGAATCCTCATAGCAGAATGAGGAGAACCAGAAGGATTAGTCTACTCCCACTAAAAAAGATGTTTTAGATGCTAAGAGTTTGGATGATATAGAAACTATGAAGAATAATGAAGGTAAAAACCTTGTCATTAAAGACCAATTCCTCAAAAAAGAGAATCATAAGGAGGTAATGGAACAAAAGGGAACAATTTTTGAGAATCAGATCTATCTCAAGGAAAACCAAGAAATTACCAATGATTATGGTAAAAATCCTGGTGATGAGATCATAGATTAAACGAAATCGATCAAGCTATCCTTCCTTCATCAAGCCAAGATGAAAGCAGATTCTTTCCTCCAAGTAGACTCTTGGCTCTATAATGAAATAACCATGCTTAAGAAGAAAATGAGTGAAATGCAGAAAGATTTGGAAGAAGAAAGGACTAAGAGAACCTAATTGGAAAATCAAGTTGGGAATATTCTTGAGAAACTGAAAGAGTATGAAATGAAACTTTGGCAGTTAGTCAAAGATAATGGGAAAAAAAATGGAGATGGTGAGTTATAGCTTATGCGTCATGGCTACCAATTTAGGGAAAAAGAACAATGGGGAGATTATGTCTCCTAAGGTTGTAGTGGAAAAGATCCCTGGTGGGTCAAGAAAAAGAACAAGACAGAGCACTAAGAAGGTGACTGGTGAGGCTCTTGGTTCTTCTATAGAAGAGATCCTTCAAAGTGCAATGGAGATTGGCAAGGAATTAGCAAAAGTTATTAAAGAGCTAATCTAGTTGTTGGTCTGGTTTGCAGGTGTCTGGTCTCTGGTCAATTTGTTGGTTCTATTTTTAATTGTTGTTGTTGTTGTTATTTCCAACTTTTTATAGTTTTAACTCTAGGTTCTAGGTCCTTATAAAACTTGGGTTAGGACTTTGTTGAAATTATGGTTTTAGGTCCCTGTAAAACCTAGTTTTTTGATGCTTTGTTGTAAACTTTAGGTTTCAAGTCCTTGTAAAACCTGATGATACTTCCTATATATCTTATGTTTTTATAAAGGGTTTTGTGTCCCCTCAAAAATTGTTTTTGCATTTTTTTAAAACTAACGTACATAAATTTTGGATTGTACCTATGTGTGGTTATGGGAATCTTGAAGATTTGAAACACATGTAGTGAATAAAACTAATCAATATTAAGTCTATCTACTGGTGTTTTACTATCACTAAGAATTTCCATCTCTTATTTTCCCCTTGGTTGTACAACTAGTTCTAGATTGGACTGAGCTTTCTTAAACTATTATTTTGACCTTCGCTGATTTTAATTCTTCTAATAGATCTCTAGTTGTTGCCTTCAATTGGTTCTTTTTCATTATATTTTATCTAAAACTCTTAGAGACTTGGGAGGAACAATTACTTCTCCTATTTTTAATTTTCCCATGTCTTTCTATATAGTATCTTCAAGGCACTATCTATTACAAGTCCTATTTCAAGCAGTTTCTTCAACTCTCTTTTTGATGAATGTTTTGTCCTTTCTTAGCTTACTCCCAAAGAAAAAAACCAGATCTTATGCATATTTGTTAGGGCCTGTATTCTTTATTTCGATCCATGTACTAATCCATGTGTCAATTCAAAATTCAAGATGCTTAATTTTTGATATATTGACAAGTCTTTTCCTCCCTGTGCCAATGGTTTTTGTTGTTGCCTTACAATTCCCCTCTTAAGTAATTATTTACAATTTCACAATGCTATAAATTGTTAAAAAGATAGATTTCTTCTATGAAATGTATTTGGTTTTACATGAATAATTTGATTAAAATGATTTTGTTAGTGTAAATTATTATTATTTATGCTTTACTTAAGTTTACTTAGTTAAGTGCATTATTTATTAGTTGTCATCTAGGAGTGAGCATACTTTTACATATTGACTTGTTGACAACACAGGAGTTTGTTCCTACCTTGTCATACTTATCCTCTCATTGACATGGAGGATAATCCACCTTTTGTGGACATATTTTGAGTTGTCATGCTTATCTCCCAGCATTTTCTAGCTAATTCTACAAGCTTCCTAAAGGCCTTTATAAACAAGTTCTCCTAGTGTATATCATATCATATTGTACAACAATTTACGTCAATTATTTGAGAATACAATTTTCTTATTTTCAGATCAAACCCTTGCCTTTTCTTGTCTTTTTCTTCTTTGTGATAGGTTTTCTACGTGCAGGTGATTCGAGGGCTTGTGGATTTGATTTGCATATTTTCTCAAATCCAACATGGTATCAAAGCTAAATTTATTGTAGCTTGTTCAGTATTTGGAGAAAAAGGAGAAAGAGGGTTTGACATAACATATCTAACATTTTTTGGGCTTTTTTCTTTATTTTTTGGAGGTGCAATTAAAAAAAAAAACTACAAAGACAATTTTCAAATAGCGATATCTCTCTCATATGAAATCCTTTTTTCAAGCAATTTTTTTTTGTTTTGGGGTAGGATTTTGTGACCTACACATTGGTATAGGTTGTTTGAGATCTCTATTCTTGAATTTTTCTACAAATCACAAATCCCATTTTTTGTACCTTCAAAGGCTTCATTCGAGCTCATATGGACACATATTTCAATACTATTTTTCAAAAAAATGCATGATTTATTGTCTACTTTCCAGATCTAAAATCATTTTGGAGTAATATTGAGCTCCCATTTTTGGTGTTGAAGTAGAGGCTTTCATTTCCTCTCTCTCTGCATCCAGAATCTAGGTTCTTTTCTTAGTTTTTGTGCTTTCTATAATTGTTTCTTTGGTATTTGAGGGATATCTTTATACGTTGTGGGGGGAGCATTTTCTTTTTTGTAATTTACTTCAGAATAGACCCTTATGCTTCTGTCTTCTTCTCTCAATGTTGGATCCTTCTGTGACTTGGCTAACATTGCACAACTATCACACTTGGAAAGCACAAATGACTAGGCTTCTGATGTCATGAGGATTATGGTCATGTTTGGATGAGAACCAACTTGTTCTATAGTGCCCTTTTGAGGTTCTTCAACATAGAAACAAAATGGATGAAGCCATGGGATTGATTAACTAAACATCTCTGATAGTCTATTGTTTCACCTGGATGGTTTGACCACTCCTCGGGCTATTTGGACCAAGTTTTACAACTTGTTTTCCATAGTGAATGAATTCTGGGCACTACAACTTGATGCAGAGTTGACTTCTTTGACACCTACTAGCTTCCCCATCATTGGAGACTTCTTGATGAAGTTCAAATCTCTGTGTACAGTTTTGCAAGGATTTGGGAAAAACAAAACAGATGATGAGTGTATTTTTTTGATACTCTCAAAGTTGTGAGGACAATATCAGATCTTCTCTTCCACTTTCTACTCCACCATGGATGCCTTAGGTACCAAACATTAGATGCCTTCTTTTGAGATATTCTATGATACGTTAACTTGTGAGTAGTCCAAGATCACTCATATGGATTCACTTACAGGTTCATAGTCACAGGCATTGCTTGTCAAGGATACACAGGAGCAGAAGCTGAAGTAGATATCAGATTCCTCTTCTTAGCACTATACTAGTCCATCATCTTCTTTTAAGAAGAAGGAGAAAAATAAAACTCAGATTTCTACCTGTTCCTATTGTCAGAAGGGACCTCATGATGAGTCACATTATTTTCAGAAGAGATTTGATGGTTATGAGAAATAGATTGCAAATTTGCAAGCTCTTCTTTAGAAGAGCACTATTTCCTCTCCATCTTCTTCTACCTCATAGGGGTCTACTTTTCAGTCTTCTTCCACATCTACACTAGATTTTGGACAGGGTCATGCATTATGGGCATCCATTACATCCCTTTCCCAGGTCCTTTGGATACTGGATTTAGGTGCTTCTCACCATATGACATCTTCTCCACTATTGAGGCTTCTACCATTCCTCATATTCTCATGGGGAATAACACTACCATACCAGTTTGTGGGAAAGGTTTAGTTGGCATTCAAGATGGTGTATTCAATGATGTATTATATGTTCCATCTCTATCTGCAAACCTTCTCTTGATTTCTTAGATTACACACAATGGATCAGGGAAGACAATTGAGTTCATTGCAGATTCAATCTTCATTTGGGATCATGCAATAGGATGCCTTATTGCTATAGGGATAGTTGATCATACCATCTATCTCTACACTTTCTCACACTTTGGTCCTCCATCTCCATTGTTGGAGCACAACTCTTCTCTTTTGCGAGAACATCATGTGGTATAGTGAGGGTACTTGAATCTTTGTATTGTTCCTAAGATCACTACTTTTACTCCCACACCACATCTAGTTGAGGTCATTTCTCTTTAGCAGGATTCTTCTTTCACTTTGCCTAACCCTCAAACTTCATACATCGAGCCTCCAGGTGCACCTGATGCAAATTCTATAGAGGACATTCATCTCCTCTTTCATGACAGTTTCAACACACCTGCATTAGGGATTGCCATTTAGGATCCTAATGTTTTATCCTTTCAACATCAGTTAGGCCTCCAGTTTCACCTCTCCTTCTAGGGTTTCCTTGTTCTATGCCTTTGTTTCTTCCGCATTGGAGTTTTGTTGGTTCGATTATTGCTACAGGGACTCCATCATTCTGGGGGCACTTTGGTGTCTCTACTAGTTGTACTTATGGTTTTGAGAGAGTCTCTTGAGCCATTTCTGGTCATTGTCCTTGGGGGTTCTTGTTGAGGCCTTCTTCCATTTTTTTTAGCATGTTTATATTTACCTCTTTTTGGGGGAGGGTTTTTCCCATGCAATTTTCCCTCTTTCCCTATTTTCAGAGTTTGCATTTATTTGTATTTGTACATGGGTACCTAACATGGCCTAGTTGTTGGGACCCATCATGCATTTAATCATAGCTATTGTGAGCTTAAGTGCATTCCCCTAAGTTGCACTTAAGGGGGGGTGTTAATGTAAATTATTATTATTTACGCTTTACTTAAGTTTACTTAGTTAAATGCATTATTTATTAGTTGTCATCTAGGAGTGAGCATACTTTTACGTATTGACTTGTTGACAACACAAGAGTTTGTTCCTACCTTGTCATACTTATCCTCTTGTCTATGTGGAGGATAATCCACCTTTTGTGGACATATGCTGAGTTGTCATGCTTATCTCCTAGTGCTTTCTAGCTCATTATAGAAGCTTCTTAGAGGCCTTTATAAATAGGCTCTCCTAGTGTATATCATATCATATTGTACAACAATTTACATCAATTATCTGAAAATACAATTTTCTTATTTTCAGATGAAACCCTTGCCTCTTCTTGTCTTTTTCTTCTTTGTGACAGGTTTTCTACATGCAGGTGATTCGAGGGCTTGTTGATTTGATTTGCGTATTTTCTCAAATCCAACATATTTCATATATTTGGTAGAATTTAATTTAGATTTAATATAAAAGGATTTAGAAATAAATAGTAACACAATATATTTGGTATTGTGTATGGATATAAAATAAAATGTTAATTTAATTATAAAATTATTTTTAGTGCTAATGATTAGAATATATTTAATAATTATCATTAAAAAGTAAATACAATTTTGAAAATAGATATATTTATCAAATTTTATAGATATTAAATTTTATAAGAATTACATTATTTTTAGGAATTTTAAAAATATTGATATTAAGAAATAAATACTAATTTTATATTTTTTAACATGAACATTAATTTGATCTTAATTGCATATACTATTCAAATCCTCCTTTTAAAGAGCATAGAGTGAATTCTATTTCACAAATGAGTACACCTTATTAGTTCTTCCTATGAGAGATTATTTATGCAAACATTTAATGTAAACTTTCTATTTTGACTAGTCAACTAGCCAATTAGAATAAACTTTTAAATTAGCTCCTTATAGTTGGCTTCTCAAGGAGCAAACTAAAAAGGAAATAAGTAAGACTAAGTAAAATGAATAATAAACAATTGAAAAAAAGATAAAATAAAGTAAGATGAAAATAAAAATTAAAAAAGGAATAATAAATAAGGAAATGATATATATGTAAATACATACACATGTCTATATATATGCCTATGTATTTGGTGTATACTATAATCACCTAAAAATGTCCACCTAGACTATTAGACCCCTCTCAACATTTTGGCTAAATTAATTAATCATTTACCTAGACCAAGTTGCTAATAATCAATTAATTTGATTATAACCTATAGTTTGACTATGCTATCTTAAGTTCATTATTTGATTAAAAGAACATGTCCCCTTTTAATTAAATGAAAGACCCCATTCTTCTAACCCACTTAAAGTGCACACATAAAGCATTATTTCTATTTTACAAATTATAAAAAAGACTCTTTTTATCTCATATGCAAGGTAAACTTCTATTTTATTGGTTAACTTGTGTGTGCACATGGGTCACTCCTATTTTCAAACTCCACCCTTGATCTTCCATCATGTTGACCTTGATCTCTACTATCTGTACGAGTTTAAAAGAAAGAGCTCTCCTTGTCAAAGGATCAAAACTCTTGAGTATTGTTATGCTATAGGTTTATCATTCGAATTCTTGAAGAGCTATTGTGGAGAACTTCTACTTCTCATCTCATCCTCTCATCTATCACATGCTAGCTTAGAATCATATTGCATAGTAGTTTATTTTCTTTGCAATAGCTTAAATAACATAGTAATTAGTTTGGTTTGTAACACTCTTATTCTTGTTATCATAGCTGCATTTTTCATTTTCATACTAGTTTTAGTCTACAATTGTATTACATTTTGTGAGTTCTCATTATAGACACTTGCATTCTTACTCTTGTCTCAAAGAACCTCCTATTGCATGGTTTACTAGTAAGAAGAGTATCTCTAAGGCTCATTTGAGAGCCTTCATGCTTGAATCATACTCTCTTACACTCCGTGGATAGGGAGCTCCAAGCCGACATCCAAGCATTCTGAACTCCTGGATTCACTTGGATAGAACGTTTTAGAGTGTGACACCTTTTAAGTGTACATTTTTGGCATCCACTGTGTGGCTAGAACCAAGTTTCTAGCTCCATTTTATTGCTTGCATTTTGGTTAGATTATCATTTCTAGCTTTTTACAGTAGCATATTAGATCTAATCAAGTGATTTTGAAGGTTCCTCACTTTGGTTTTAAGGCTAACCCTTGTACAGATTGGTTTGAAGGCTTAAACCCTAGGTTTTCAAAGATTTGATCATATCTCCTAAACCACTTGGAGTTCAATTCTAATTTTTTTTGCAGGTTGGGGATACCTTTGAGATGTCTCAGTCTAATATTTAGATAGTTTTGATTTGATTTGTGTCCATTATGATTTTTTCTTTTCTTTTCAAAAAAGCCATTTGTGGTCACAAATCAGTGACTTTTTTGGAAATATTTAAATTTTCAAAAAGGTCTCAAAATTATATAGGGGGTTAGTTCTTTATGTTTTGAATTTGGAGGTCATATTAAGGACCAATAACACGATTTGATAAATTTGGTCTATTTTGACGAAATGGGTCACTAGGGCACAAATGAAGGGATATTGCTAAATTTATTACATTTTTGGAAAGATCTCTAAGTGTTAGTACGGGTCTCTTCTTTTCATTTCTATTTTTGAAACCAAAATAATAGCAAACAAATCAAATCTTGTTGACTAGGTCAAAATTAAATAGTAAAAAAGAGATCATTTTGTGATTAGATTACACTTTCTTTGCGTACACTTGGTTGGAAGATAACTTGGATTTTTAAGGCAACTAAACACTTTGTGTTTCAAGTCTTACTTGATTATTATGCTCTAATCTTGCTTGTTTTGTGGGGAGTTTCTCATTTTATTGCTAAAAATAACACATGTCAAAGCTTCAAATGCATAAAGGCTACTAATACTTGTTTGTAGGGCTACCTAACTCATAAAAAACAAACACTTGCTTTTAATTACTTAATTTTATGTGTGACTTCTTACTAGATGTTTCATTTTCTAGGCACATAAAACTTGTAATTGGGATCCTTGGGTGATAGGAAAGTATGCTCTTCACCTTTGTGGTGAATCAAAAATCTTGACCTGCCTTTGGACTTCAAAAGCAAGGGGGTAATTGAAACTTCTCGGTGTGTTTGGGGGAAATGATCAAGATAGGAGAGCAAAGTGTACTCTTCACCTATACGGTGAATCAAAAATCTTGACTCTTGAAAGTGGATCCAATCTATGGTAGTTAGAATCCTTTAGCAGGCCTGCTCTTGAGAAATCAAGAGGAATGACCCAAGTGGGGACAAGAAAACCCAACTATTATGACCCACTATAATCTCAAGGCTATTGAGGACACAAAACCTCAGTAGACGTAGTACTTGTCTTACCTAGTGTAATTTCTTGTAGGATTGCAACCATGAGGAGATCACTAGGGAGGAAAGCTTAAGGTACTCTTGTGGTCATGAGATCAGTTACTCATCACAAGGTGAGGTGTCCTATATCAGGAGTAAGAGGAGTGCTATGAATGGAAATAATTTCTAAACACCCTAGGTTAGTAGCTTCCTTATTTTGCCACTCAACTTCTTGGTGCAAGGATTGATCCTGGTGGATTACCCTGATCACCCCAAGATTTTACACTCACCATCTATGTTCCTTGGTTATGCTTATGACATTTCCATGACAAAGCCAATATCTCTTGTGGCCAACCACTTAGTGTGAGGGGAAGGAGCACTTGGCATGGGCCAAGTTGTTGAGTAATAAATTGTGTCCTTAGGTAGAATGTTCTTGATGTATCTTCGAATGTGCTAGACCTATGAAAATCTTTTGAACATACACATGACAATAGTTGTAGAGATTTATTTTGAGATGTCACATATGCTTGTATCATGCAAGGTTTCTATGTCCCTTTATCGATTTCTTGAAGACTACTCCATGTGTCACTATCTTGATTGGAAAAAAAAATCCTTTTGAACATCAAACTTGCTATGCTATCAACTATTGTCAAAACTTTGTCAACCAAGTCAAAACATCACGTCTCAATATTTTTCTTGTGTTGCTTGCTAAGGGGAATCTCATCATTTGAATTTTCTTTGATATGTTTCTAGTTCTTGAACATGGTTAAAGTGACTTTTTGGTCTTAGTGCTCTTGGTCTTTCTATCTTCATAGTCTATGTCCACTTGCTAGTTATCTTTTTGCTGAAATGATTACCTTGATTTCTTGACTACACTCTTGGGTTGGGAAAGTTGTTCACTTGTCACCCCGCTTACTCTATCTATTTGGCTATTTGGCTTCTTTCCTAGCTCTTGACTTGAGTCACTAGTGTCATAAGTTTCATGGACACCTTTCTTGACAAGTCACTTTAATATCTCTCTACTATATTGGCAAGTGAATACTCTACCTCTCTAGTTTGGACATCAAGTTATCTTGTGTCACCTTCTTAGCTTCCTCTAGTCTCCTTCATGCTTGATTATCTATCTCCCACTACGACATTCAAGCCTTGTGCTACCAAAACTAAACCAAATCTAGATGATCATGATATCCTCCATGTCACTAAAGAGTTTCAAGATGTATATGCTCAATACAAAGAACTAAAAGAGACCCTTGACCCTGCCTACACTAGTCTCACTAAAGGCATGATAAAAACATATGCTAGATTTGAGAAAATAGTTGAGGAGCAAACAACATCATCAACTGATTCTCTTTCTAGTTCTCTATATGTACAAAAGTCACCCTCTTCTTCTAGGTCTACATTCTCTACTTCAAGACATCAATTGTCTTCACCTACTAGATCTAAAGACCTCTTTAGAGAGCTAGCAAGTAAAACCTCCTTGAAGTAAGTCTATGCTAAACTTTCATGACAAAACTATCTTTGACCAAGACAATGATGAAGACATGAAAGCTTATTATTTTCTTGAGAAACAAAAAAAGGGCTCTAGAAATAATTTTGAGAGAACTTTTACTCCCTTGGGACATTCTTACAATGTCATTTTGCAAACACTTCTTGGCACCAAGCTCATCACATTGCCTAAGTCTATCTCATGTGGAAACCCATTCTTGGATATCTGTTGTGCTTATCATCTACATAATGAGCATAGTACTTCAAATTGCATTGAGCTAAAACATAAAGTCCAAGATCCAATATCTTATTGATGATGGGATTGTTGATACCTCTAATGACTCATGTGATGAGGATATTTTCTCTTGAGCAAGATCATGTTGATGAACCTATGTCTAGTGATGGTCTCCTTAACACACCTATTTCTTCCAACACTAATGCATCTCCCAACACTTTAAAGCTTTCCAACATGCCTCCATAAAAAAATAACCTAATGCTTTCCACATTGTCTATGCCTATTCTCTAGGGTTACCTCTAAAAGAAAATCAAGCTAATCTTCACTTGGATGCAAACCTTTTCCATGCTACTACAACTAAAAATCCTCAACCTTCATACAATTCTATGCCTACTATTCCTACTTTGGTGCCAGGGTGAAACCACAATAATGGGTTACACTTTTTTGCCTAAATTGACACTAAAGTTGGAATTTTCAAGAAAACTTTCACTTTCGGATGCAAATTGCCATTTAACGGTTAGGAGTTTGAAGATGAAGTAAATTATAGTCTTTTAGGATTTTCTGTGTAGAATACAAATATATTTTTAATTTTTTAAAATTTATTTGATTGAATTATTTTTCCCCCCATGAAAATTGGTATGTTATCAAAAACTTGATTTTTAAAAAGTGACATTGTTTTTGACACACATAACTTTTTACTACAATAGATATCAATGTGACTCTTTTAAATTTAGTTTGTTAACATCCATACCAAAACCATGGAGGTAATCTGATGTCTTTATCCTTAGTATTTCATATTTTATCAGAGTTTAAAGTTGACCTAACATGAATTTGGACATACATGGCTTTTGACACACGTAACTTATTATATATTTACCCGATTTCAAATTTTTTTCTGATTGAAAGAGGACTCGAAAATGAAGACCGTAGTTGTTTTTCATTTTTTTAATCTCTTAGTTACTATTCTTCCATTAGCGTCCAATATATAGGTTTATTTTTTATAACAAACCTTTGTTCAATTCATGTGCAAAAATGTATTTCTAAAAAATTCAAAATGTAGCAAAATCATAGTCATTAGAAAGTTCATTCAAAGTACTTCTATCATGCAAAAGGACATGACTTTAGTGCTCCATTTGAAATTGGTAATGGAGCCTGGAAGCCATGAAATCATACTAAACCTTCTCACACTTCAAAAAAAAAACATAATCAAATAAAAAATATCGATTTCGATAGAAACTAAAGTTTCTAGTTCTGATCAAAACTAGAAACCTTAACCATGCAGGTTAAGGTGGTAAGCTTTAGTTTCAATCGAAACTAGAAACTTTAGTTTCTATTGAAACTACTAACTCTAGTTTCGATCGAAACTAGAGTCGCCCTTTAGGTGTGCTCTAGTATCAATGGAAACTAGAGTCGGCCCCAAGGGCTTACTCTAGTTTTGATTGGAACTAGAGTGAGCCCTAAGGGCTTTTAAAAAAGAAAAGAAATTGTCATATAAATATATATTTTTTTCAATTCTAACATTCAAATAATTCACACTTCAATTAGGAGGGAGGAAATATTTTGCAACTTTTATTTTTGAGTTTTGGAAAAATAATTTGCGACATGGGTAATAAAGGTAAAAGGGCGAGTAAATATTCACGAAGAACTGATAAACAAGAAGAAGAAAACTGTCGAAAAACTTTAGCAAGATATTATAGGAGGTAAGGTATGTACATGTGCAATAAATTTTTTCCAACGCATATTTAGTTCATATAGTGTGCAATCATATTATAGACTTTTTTTAATGTATATAGTTAGGATTAGGGTTTATCCAATTAGGAATATGGTAAATATAAACTTAGCGTTACTATGAACTCAATATTAAGGGTTTATTAAATTATGAACATTCAACATTAGGATTTATTAAATTATGAATATCTAGCATTAGGTTTTATTAAATTATGAATATTTAATCCTATTAGGGTTTATTAGATTATGGTTTTTAAATTATGAATATTTACAATTTTAGGGTTTATTACATTATGGTTTTTAAATTATGAATATTTACAATTTTAGGATTTATTACATTATGGTTTTTAAATTATTAAAATTTACAACTAGGGTTTATTAGATTATGGTTTTTAAATTATGAATATTTAGAATTAGGGTTTATTGCATTATGGTTTTTAAATTATGAATATATATTTAGAATTTGGGTACATTTTAATTATGGTGTTTTAAATTATGAATATTTAGTCCTATTAGGGTTTATTAGATTATGGTTTTTAAATTATGAATATTTACAATTTTAGGGTTTATTACATTATGGTTTTTAAATTATGAATATTTACAATTAGGGTTTATTAGATTATGATTTTTAAATTATGAATATTTACAATTAGGGTTTATTAGATTAAATGGTTTTTAAATTATGAATATTTAGAATTAGGGTTTATTACATTATGGCTTTTAAATTATGAATATTTAGTCCTATTAGGGTTTATTAGATTATGGTTTTTAAATTATGAATATTTACAATTTTAGGGTTTATTACATTATGGTTTTTAAATTAGGAATATTTACAATTAGGTTTATTAGATTATGGTTTTTAAATTATGAATGTTTAGAATTAGGGTTTATTACATTATGGTTTTTAAATTATGAATATATATTTAGAATTTTGGTACATTTTAATTATGGTGTTTTAAATTATGAATATTTAGTCCTATTAGGGTTTATTAGATTATGGTTTTTAAATTATGAATATTGACAATTTTAGGGTTTATTACATTATGGTTTTTAAATTATGAATATTTACAATTAGGGTTTATTAGATTATGATTTTTAAATTATGAATATTTACAATTAGGGTTTATTAGATTAAATGGTTTTTAAATTATGAATATTTAGAATTTGGGTACATTTTAATTATGGTGTTTTAAATTATGAACTTATTTAGGATGTAGTGAAACATAACAACCTATTGAGATTGGAGAAGGTTCATCCCAAGTTCAAACATGTACGTATACATACATCTCTTGCAAACTTATAATCTCTAGAAATTCTAGATATCTACCCAGGTGTAGAGGCAAACTTTATATCTTTGATTTTTAATTTTAGAGACAAATCCCCAAGTACAAACTTGATTGATTTTATTTGTTATATCATGCATGTGTAGTAGTAGATGATGAAAATGTTGGACATGAGGAAATTGAAGATGAAGCAATGGATATTGAAGAAGGACCATCTGAAGGTTAGATAAAATTATATTTAATAGTTCATTTGTTATGTTATATATACACATATGTGGACACTAAAGAAAAGTTGTATCTTAAGTATTTATTTTAATTTTTCTTGCAGCCCGAGATCAAACAACAAATGAGAATGTTAAATATAGCTCAAAGTTTGAAGAGAAAAATTAATCATATAAACATAGATCATTTAATTGAAATGGATGTGGAAAAATTGAGAGAATATGCTATTCAACCTACACATACTATGAAGAGAAAATTGAATAAAAAGTCTAAAGAAATAATTGCACAATTTGAGAATCTTGATACAGTGGAGAAAACTCAACTATTATCAATTTCACTTCTTAAAGATGAATTAAAAGAGCCATTGAAACTGTTGGGTATAGATACAAGTGTAAAAAAGAGGAAGACTTCTAAACTACAAAAAGATATTGTTGAAAGTGTTAAGGAAGGGTTACACTCCATTGGAGAAAAATCTAGATCTACAGATAAATCCATTGCACAAAGAGTGATTCTAACATATGTTTTCAATAAGAAATTATGGAAAAAAAGACAAATCTCTTCATTTTCATCTCATATTGGGTATAGTCAAAAGACAATATTACATTATCTAAAAAGGAGAAACAATTTGGATGATAGTGCATTAGAAGGAAACTAGGTGTTAATGTGTAGAGTTCTTCGATCTGATAAGATTGTGGAAACAATTAAGAACTTAGTCATTCAATTTTGGATTGATAATACTCATCCTTCACCAAATAAAAGAGATATCATGAAGCAGAGGATTAGGCCTAAGGAGTATCTTCAACATGCAAAACATTAGTTGGATGTCACACAACATGAATTGTATCTCTCATTTTGTAATTTAAATCCTGATGTGAAGATTGGACAGACAATATTTGAAAGATTGAAACTCTATTTTGTGAAGATAAATAGATCTTTTGAAACACGTTGTCGATATCATGTTGAATTTGATTTTTACTATCAATGGTTCAGAAAGATGATAGGAGAAAGTGGTGGTTCTCAAATTTTTTTTCATAAACGACCGAGCCAATTCATAACATCAATCTTATGTGACAAACCAAATGATCGTGCAATATGTGAAATAGATTGCATAAGAGGAACTTGTGAAACATGTGGTAACTTGATCAAATTTCCTTTGAGAGATGAAGATACTAATATGATAAGGATAGTAAAATGTAAGAGATACAAGTACATAAAGTTAGAAACAAAAGTTGGAAAAGAATCAACAAGGTTAGAATATGTAGAGGATGACATACTTGCTAGAGAATTTATGTCAAATTTTCATAAATTGATTCAACCATATATACATCATTATTTTTTTGCTAAGTGGAAAGTAGAATAGTTTCAAACACTAAGAGAAACTTTCCCACTCAGGACAATTTTATCTGTTGTTGACTTTGTAGAGAATTACTCATTCATTTCTCAAAAATAACTTCAAGCAAAATACTACTATACAGAGCAGGTTACTATTATGGTTCAAGTGTCTTATCAACATGCACAAATTGATTTGGATGGTGTGGAAAGTATATATCAAGCACGAGTCATAAAAAAATAGTATCACTTTTACATTAGTGATGACAAAGAACACGACACACATTTTGTGGAACATTGTTTTAAGACATTTTTTGATTATTTAAAAAATAAAGGCATAAAAATAAAAAAAGCATTTTGTATGGTCAAATGGATGTGCAACACAATTTAAATCAGCTAGACCATTTTATGCATTATGTAGATATCATCAATACCATAATATACTGCACATTTGGAGTTTTTTCAAGAGTGGACATGGAAAGGGTGAGCATGATGGTACAGGAGCTTGTATCAAACATTTTTTAAGAAAGTATCAAATGGACTATAAAGGATATTTCATTAATAATGCTCATGATGTGGTTGAGTGGTGTAAAACACATTTTATGGTGCCAACAAATACAAATAACAAATCATCACACGCAGAGCGAGTCATACCATTCAGAATGTTTTGGGATGTATTAGGTATAAATTAATTTTCAAATATTATAATTGAATCAATTTTATATTTAATACGTTATGTCATAACTAAATTATGGTACATGTACACACATGTTTAGAGCTCATTTTTTATGTGTATGTATGGACCTTACATTTAGGTGTTGATAGAAGATCAATGCATGCATGCAAGAGGGTAGAGAAGACGTGATCATTGCATTTAGTTATGAGTATAGATAGTAATGTGTGGTGATTGTACACAAGAAAATACTCATGTTTTTGTCCTGATTGCATTGATGAAAACTACGATGGTTACATTAATCGAGAACGTGGATATGTGGGTGAATGGACTTTGGTGCCACTAGATGTTATCAATACGAATGAATTTGAGGATGAAAACTATGATGATATTCCATTGATTTCCACTGATTATGACTATATTTTAGGATTGATCAGAATTGCTATGTATTTCATAATTTTTGTTAATTATACACACACACACACACACACACACACACACACACATACTAATTACATGAAACATGGAATTTATATACATATACTTTGTTTAGGCAATGTTTTTTTAGTCATGGTAGAATCTAAAAATGTAGGTGTTACCTATTATTTATTGCGTTGCACCACACAAAGAGAGAAGCTAACAAAGACTAAAATAAGTGATGGAATTATGTTTCCCATAGGTTAGTATATAGTTGAATCATGTACGTGTGTGTACATCTATGTTTTTTTATGAATAAAAATTTATTGACTTATATGATTGACCTATATGTAGGTTTTGTTGTTGTACAGGGAACATATTTGAAGCAAATAAAGTACTTCAGAATGGGATTCACTAATTATCAACATAACAATAAGGTATATCAGTATAGTAACCATGTTATTGCCACTGGTCTAACTCTTCATCTAGTCAAAGGACCTAGAATACGTAAGTGGAGGCTCAATATTGATGATCACAAGAAAATATTAAATGTTATCTAGCAACGAGCTGACCCACTTGATAAGAGCTAGAAACAACTTGTTGAACTATTTGAAATCTGAAATTTGGTTGAATTATTTGAAATCTAAAATTTGGTTGAAGTAAATTTGAAATCTAAACTTTGGTTCAACAATTTGAAATTTGGTTGAAATTAGGACTTGTGTCTTAAGGGGATGAAATTAGGACTTGCAACTAATTATATATTACTTTTACTCTTTCATTTAACTTGTGTTTAGTTTAAATTATGATTCATAACTAATTATAGTTCAATTAGGTACTTGTATGCAACTAATTAGGACATGTGCCTCGAGGGGAAGAAATTCAAATAATTGTCTTAAGGGGATAAAATTAGGACTTGTAACTAATTATATATTACTTTAACTCTTTCATTTAACTTTTTTTCAATTTAAATTGTGATTCATAACTAATTATAGTTCAGTTAGGTACTTGTATGCAACTAATTAGGACATGTGCCTCGAGCGGAAGAAATTCAAACAATTGTCTTAAGGGGATCAAATTAGGACTTGTGTCTTAAGGGGATGTAATTAGGACTTGTAACTAATTATATATTACTTTTACTCTTTCATTTAACTTTTGTTTAGTTTAAATTGTGATTTGTAACTAATTATAGTTCAATTAGGTACTTGTATGCAACTAATTAGGACATGTGCCTCGAGGGGAAGAAATTCATAACCCTAACATAATCATAATCTAACATAATCCAACATAATCTATCATAATCTAACATAATTTCCAAGATAACACAACATTATCCTAGATATAATATAACATGTCAAAGAACATAATCCAAAATAATCCTTCTAATCTAACATAATTTCCAACATAACTAGAACATTATCCAACATAATATAACATTATCCAAAATAATCTAACATGTAAAAGAAGATGTAGTAGATAACACAATACAACATAATCTAATGTATTTAATCTAACATAATATCCAATATAATATAACATTATCTAGACAACATAATCTAACACATGTAAAAGAACATAGTCTAACATAATTCAACATAATGTAACATAGAACATAACTATATATGTACATGTCAATCATCAAACATTTAAAATATAGATGAAAGTCTAGAGATCAAATAATATCTATGGATGAAAGTAAAGATCAAATAATCTATAATATAAAAAAAACTATTGATCGTCAAGTACAAGATGTTAGATTGTGGTGACTAATCAGGAAAGTACTGTACATACTTCATAAATTCTTTCGGGCTCGGGGCATCGCCCTGGAAAAATTTTTTGGGCCCTATTTTATTGAGATTTTGGGCTGACATGTAATTATTAATTATAACCCTAAAGCAGTAAAAATACTTGTATAAAAGAGCTTAGGGTTAGGGATTGTTTCATAGTGGTGATGCAGAGTTGGTTCTTGTGGCGATATTGAGCTGTAAGAGATTACAAATTGTAATTAGGTTATAATCACTAGATCATGATAATATCAGACTTGCTATTTGGTGGACATAGCCCAGGGATTGGGTGAACCATGTTAAATCTTGGTGTCTTGTGTTATTTTCTATGTGATCTATTATTTTCTAATATTGGTTATATTTGCATGTAATTGTTATTTTCTGTCCGTGGTTTAATCTTAACAAGTGGTATCAGAGTGAGGTTATTTTTTCAGTTATCCTCTGCAGGAAAGTTTCATGGTTGATTGGGAGTCTCACGGTTGAGTGGGAGTGATGGAAGATGAGGGTAAGCTGAGGGTTGACAGGTTTAATGGGTAGAACATTTAGTTATGGAAGATGCAAATGGAAGACTATCTTTATCAGAAGGATTTATGGAAGTCATTGGAAGGCAAAACCAAGAATCAGGGATCTATGTCAAATGATGAATGGGATATTTTAGAGAAAAAGAAACTTGGAAGCATTTGATTATGCCTGGCACCATTGGTGGCATTTAATATTACAAAAGCAAAGACAATAGAAGAATTGATGCAAACCCTGGCAAAACTTTATGAAAAGACCTCCACTTCAAACAAGGTATTTCTCATGAAGCATTTATTTAATATGAAAATGGTAGAAGGCGGATCTGTTGCAGATCATTTAAATGAGTTTAATACTATTACTAGTCAGTTATCTTCTGTAGGTATCAATTTTGAAGAAGAAATTAGAGCTCTCTTGATTTTGTGTTCTTTGTCTGAAAGCTAGAATGGCTTGGTAATGACTATGAGTAATTCTGTTCCTGGATCTAGTATCCTAAAATATGATGATGTGATCTATGTTGTTTTGAGTAAGGAAACTCGTAGGAAAATCTTAGGTGGATCTACATTAGGAAGTGCTTTGAATGCACAAAGCAGGGGCAAAATGATTAAGAGAGGAAGTAATTTTGGAAATCATGGAAAATCAAGAGGAAAGTCAAAGGGGAGAAGGTCTCAACCAAGAGGACCAAACAACTGTTGGTACTATGAGAAACCAGGGCATAAAAAGAAAGATTGTTGGAATCGAAAGAAAAATGAAGGAGATAAACCAGATGGAGACAAAGAGGTAAATGTGGTAAGTAACAAATCCAAAGAGGATGCTTTGCTTTTGTCTTTAGAAAGTGTTGATGATTCATGGGTTTTAGATTTTGGTGCTTCATTTCATGCTACACCTCATAGAGGTTATTTCATTAATTATGTCCCAGGGGATTTTGGACTTCTTTATTTGGGGGATAATGAACCCTGTCAGATTGTTAGAAAGGGAAAAGTTAAGATTAAGTTGCAGAATGGGAATCATTGGCTACTACATGTGATGTAATACATGTTCTAAGGCTAAGTAGGAATTTAATTTCCATAGGAAAACTTGGTGATCAGGGTTGTGTAGTTACTTTTACTAATAAAAATTCGAAGGTTACAAAAGGTTTCCTTATAGTAGCAAAAGGTGTGAAAGTAGGCACCTTATATCTTTCTACAAGTCATATTTTTCTTTCTACTTTAATTTTTTCAGAGAAAAATGAATGTTCAAGAAAAATTGTTGCAATTGAGCAGGGAGAATAAATAGCTGTTGTAAATTCTGATACAGCGTCATGGCACAATAGACTTGGGCACATGAGTGAGAAAGGTATGAAAGAACTTCATTCAAAGAAAGTTTTACTAGGTCTAAAATGTGTTAATATGGATTTCTGTGAAAGTTGTGTGTATGGAAAAGAAAAGAGAGTGAGTTTTGTGAAGACTGGGAAGGAAAACAAAAAAGGAGAAATTAGAGCTTGTGCATACTGATATATGGGGACTGGCTCAGGTATCTTCCCTTGGTGGTTGTCATTATTATGTTACATTTATTGATGATGCAACTAGAAAAGTATGGGTTTATTTCCTTAGACAAAAATTTGATGTAATTCAAACGTTTAAGAAATGGAAATGCTTGGTTGAAAATGAGACTAGTAAGAAATTAAAATGTCTTAGATCTGATAATGGTGGTGAGTATTGCAATCATGAATTTGAAGATTATTGCTCCACTAATGATATTCATAGACAAAAAAATGTTCCAAGGACTCCACAGAAAAATGGAGTGGCTGAATGCATGAATAGGACTATAAAGGTGCACACAAGGAGTATGAGGTTGCATGCTAGGCCACCCTTACACATGTGGGTGGAGGTTGTTAATACTATTGTATATTTGATTAATAGAGGTCCCTCTACTCCTTTGGGTTGTGGTATTCCAGAGGAAGCACAAACTAGTAAGAAGGTGAGTTATTCTTTTCTCAAAACCTTTTGTTGTGAAGCATTTGCTCACATAGATTCAAAAAATAGAACCAAGCTAGAAGCTAAGTCAAAGAAATGTGTATTTTGTGGATATGGCATTAATGAATTTTGTTATAGGCTTTGGGATTTTGAAAATAATAAAATTGTAAGAAGCAAGGATGTCATATTCAATGAGAAAGTGTTGTACAAAGATCTGTTGCAACAACATGAGAAGAAAGAAGATGATCATGTAGTGTTGGATGATACTCCAAAAGTTGATTTTCTAGCCATTTCTCATGATGTGCCACAACAAAAACAACAAATACCACACACACTGGTGAATGTTAGATGGTAAACAAGGCAAATTAGACCTCCACAAAGATTTTCTCCCTCTTTGTATTCTATTTTATTAACAGATACTAGTGAACCTAAATGTTATGATGAAGCTATGCAGGTGGATACTAAGATTCAGTGGGAGACTGCAACGAAAGATGAAATGGAATCTTTGCTGAAGAATAAGACTCTAAGGCCTCGCCTTGACCCATCATAGCATAGTTGATACTTTATTATTTTGATACTCATGACTCGATATGTCGAGACACTATCAGATACACTGAACATATTATGTTATTTCATGTTATGTGATGTTTTACTTTTAGATATTTGATTTTGTCATTTAATACTTTATGAACATGTATATTGATGTAGCAAGTGAATGTAGAATTAACACTTTATTTTTTCAATTTTAAATGATTAAGAATATGAGTAGAAAGAGATAAACAATTGATTATTTGAATGATTGATGTTTTAATTTATGTGATTTCTCTGATACATTATATACATATATGCATGTGGTTTTCGTGAGCTATTGATGTGTGCAATGAGTGTGCAGGACATTTTAGCCAAGAAACCTAATGAAGAAATGAAATTAAACCCTATGTACCATTTGTGAAAACCAAGGTTAAATCTGATGAAGGATATAAACCCCATTGTTCGTATTTTATTTGTATTGTGCGTTGAATGAATGTATCATTCTATAATTAATATATGTTAATGTTTCGTAAAAGTGTTTTATAGTGTCACCTGACACTCATGATTTGTATATGCATTCCAGCATGACAGTTAGGGTTAACTAAATAACCTAAAGATCTAAGTTAGACTAGGTTAGTGACCCTCTTTGCTAATCAATTTATAATCGAGATTAATTACCCCTAATTTGGATTAGTGTTTAATCTACATTAGCATTTGTTAGGTCCTTAATTTATCCTACAGGCCTAAAATCATGAAATCTAAGTACCCAAGGGGTATGGGTATGGGTTGGGGGCATTTTCCACCCTTGTAGCCCCTTTTGTTGACTTTTATGGTCACTCAAAAACCCCATTTTTGCTTTATTGCGAAAATTGATAGTTTTCATCATGAGTTGGATGAATTTTACTCCACCTTGAGGTTAGCCTTAGGTCTAGTTGGGTTCAAAGCCTCTAGAACTTTTAGGCAAGTGGGGGAGTTATTGCATTTTAGAGGTGGTTGAGTTTAGGATCTTATTTAGAGGCAATTCTGAGAGGGTTTTGGGTGTTCACCCAACCTCTAGTTTTATAGTTGATTTCAGAATTGAAGGAGAAGGAGAGGAAAGCAAGCTCATCTCAAATTTGTGCATTTCCATAACCCAAAATTTGAAGGTAGGAATACTTCACCTCATTTTGGTTTCATGTTGTGCTTCATGTTTCAATTTTATTGCTTATGTATGTTTGTGTGTGTTGAGTATGTTGGGAGGGATTGAAAATAGGTTTTCTTAAATGTCTTTCCTTTGTGTTTTGCTTTAAATTTTGAAGGGTTTTTATGGGTGTATTAGCATTACTCACCCTCAGATAGGGAAAAAGTGACCTTGTACAGGAGAAGGTCATTAGTTGGACTCCAACAGTGTAGAGTCTCTTCTCAAGATGAGAAGAGGGAGAGAGGGTAGTGTGTTATGGGCCTCTACTCGTCAACACAAACCACGCATGAGTTTTGTAATGTAAGAATGGAAGAACAAAAGTTCTTAAGATTATAGCCCCAAAAGGGCACTTATTTTGGTGGTGTCTAATGTCTCCTATTGGAAAAATCCATCTTCTCCTTAGTTTGGTTCAATGTCGAACCTGTTGTATAAACTCGGGATGGGAGTGAATGTCTGATTTTGTCTTCATGTTATGTTTGGTTGTCTCTCGGTCAATTTTCGTTCTCTCCACGATCACCATGATTTTTGCAGAATTTGAAATGGATTCTTTGTTAAGGACCAAGAAGGAAATTCAACCTGTTATTGAAATTTAGTTATGATGAAGAGATTTCTCCTCAGGATTGAAATCCTATGTAAAATGTATTTAAACCTATTGTTGAAGTGGCAACGATGTCAAGTTTTCTTACTGGTTCTTTCCCGACGGAGCCTTTGAATTAGGTGGTTTAGTAGAAAAGAGATTGAGTATTATTCTTGCATTTGAATCATATAGTATTTTAGTTTATGCATGTGTGTATTGAAAATTAGATAAAGTGGTGATATGCAATTTATGCAATTTTTGAGTTCAAATATGTTGATAAAAAAAAATTAAGTTATGGTTGGAACTTCAATTTAATTGTGCTTATTAGGAGATAAAATAAATCTTGCTTTGTGGTTAAAACAAATCAATCAACTGCCTTGGTTAAATAAGCTTTTCATAATTTCTATTAGAAAGAAAAAAAAAATATTAACCCCCCCTCTTGTAAAAAAATAACTTGCATTGAAAAATTAACACTTAGCTAAATTTGTCTTGAAAAAAAAAAAACTCTTTCAATTGCAAAAATGCTCACTGCATTTTGTATGGGGAGCAAGATTAATTGTTTTCTTGCAACAGAGCATCAAAGAAAGATTCTTTCAAATATTCCTCCTTTTGATATTTTTGTTATATTCTTTAATTCATTAAAACAAAGAATTATAATAATAAATATAAGCCTATTTACAAATATCTAAGTTCAAATATTCAAGCCAACCTAAGTTTTTACTAAATAAACTTTTAACAATAAATACCTCTCCATTCTAAGTGAATTTGAAAACTGGCTGGATTAAAAAGTCTTGCATGGATTCCATGTTAGTCACATGACAGTTGGATTAGCCATTCAAAAATAGTGGCAGGCTGGTAATCATTAACCATGACTCACTCCTTGGTTTAAATTTCTTGTCTGCACTTTATTAGGCGTCAGTTTGTTTAGTGGAGGTGACTAAAGTTTTTAACAATTATTATTAATGTTGTCAACCCCATTTTCTCCCAAAATTTTGTAGCCCAATCTTGAACCACGTGATTCTCTAGGAGTGTGGCAGGTTTGAAGTGGCATTTAAGCCAATGCAAATGAAATGGTTTTAAAAGAACTTCCCATCCACCTTTCTCCTACCACCTAGACTTAACAAGATTTGGTTGCAATTTAAAAAAAACAAACTTAACTTTTCCTTGGCCTGCGTGTGAAGACATTGGGTAAGCCGCCCTATCCTTGGGTAATGTGGGTGGAATGGGGGGCTAAACATTTATTGAAGTTTGAAAATTTGAAAATTCTTTTTTACCCCTCTAAGCATAAACTTTGTTTTAACAAACTTTCATTCCTTCTTGCCATCGATTTCAAACCTCTAGTCTGGATGTTACATGTGGGGGTGGGTTGGGGGGGGGGGGGGGGGGGGAGGGGAGACTTGGGCAACGTGAGGAGTGGGTAGATTAGGGGTTAGTGTTAGTAGGTAGTTAGTATAGGTTAGTTTAAGTTTAGGCTTGTTTTTAATTTAGTTAGTTTATTATGTTAGGATTAGTATTAGTAAGTGTTATTTAAAGTTTTAAAGTTTTTTTTAGACTTAGTAAGGTTTTTTTTTTTGAATTAGTTAGTTATGTTTAATTAATTTTGTTAATTATATTAAGTGTTAGCTGAATGAAACTAGTGTAGTTAGTTGTTGATTATAGTATAGTATTATTTAAGTTAGTAGTGTCAATGTTTTTATTTATTTATTTAGTTTATTTAATTTTAGTTATATTATTATTTCTATTAGAAATATTCTATTTTAATTAGATTATAGTTTTAAACAAATTATTATTAGAATAGAGTTTATTTAATTGTATGAAAGACATTATTTTAGTTTGTGGGTGCTTTTATTTAAAGATTCAAATAACCTGATTTATGTTTTTAATTGAACATTTAAATCAATTAGTTATATTGTTAATTGATATTTTTCCTAATAGTTTTATTATTGATTAAAGTTAATAGGACTTAGATTATTGTAAATTACGTTTTACTATTTTTCTAAGGATATATTATTTAAAGAGTAATTAAAAATAATAAAGTGTTAGGACCTTTAATTAATTGAAATTAGTTATTAATTCAATTAATTGATTTAACAATGAACGTTTACGTTTAATAACCTTTTACTTTATGATGTTTTCAAACTGAATTGTAGTCTTAAAGTTTTGATAGGGGATCTTGTACCCATCTTATAGTGTACCTATACTTTAATTGTGTATGAAACCTATCAAACTTAGGGAATTTTATCATTAATGTTTAAAAAAAATAAATTACGTGTGTTTTTGCCCTTGCATTTTGGGCTTGACAAAGAAATGGGATTTACGCTAGTTGCCTATAAGTAAAAGGGCTTTATAGAATAAGTGGGTTTATAGGTTAAAAGAAGAGGATGGAGGTAAGAAAAGATTTAAAGCTAGGTTAGTTGTAAAAGGATTTGCACATAAAAAGGGCATTGATTTTGATGAGATATTTTCTCCTATTGTTAAGATGACTTCTATCTGTACTGTTTTATGTATTTTGGCTATTGAAGATTTTCATTTAGAGCAGTTTGATGTTAAAACAACCTTTCTTCATGGTGATTTGGATGAAGAGATATATATGACTCAGGGACGAGGATTTGAGGTCAAAGGTAAGGAGAACTTAGTGTGCAAATTGAAGAAAAGTTTATATGGTTTGAAGCAAGCACCTCAGCAATGGTATCTGAAATTTGACAATTTTATGCATGAGCATGGCTATAGCAGGTGTCATTCAGATCATTATGTTTATTTTAAGAGATTGGATGATGATAGTTACATTATTTTGAGTTTATATGTTGATGATATGCTTGTAGTTGGGTCTAACATGGATCATATTAAGGGGCTAAAACACCAGTTAGCACATGCATTTTCTATGAAGGATTTGGAGGTAGCAAAAAAAATCCTTGGTATGAAGATTCGTAGAGATAGGAAGAATAGAACATTGATGCTATCTCAGGCTGATTATGTGGAGAATGTGTTGCAACATTTCTCTATGAAGAATGCTAAAGCTGTCAGCACACCTTTACCTGGTCATTTGAAGTTGACTAAGGAGATGTGTCCTAAGACACAGGAAGAGGAGGATAAGATTTCCAAGGTACCCTATGCTTTAGCTATAGGAAGCTTGATGTATGCTATGGTATGTACTAGGCCAGATATTGCACATGCAGTGGGAGTTGTTAGCAGACATATGAGTCATCCAGGAATTGAGCATTGGAATGCAATCAAATGGATTCTCAAATATTTGAGAGGAACATCCAATAAGTGTTTACACTTTGGGGGCTCTACTACTAATTTATAGGGCTATGTTGACTCAGATTGGCAGGGAATATTGATACTAGGCAGAGTACTATAGGTTATGTCTTTACTGTTGGTGAGGCAGTTGTGAGCTGGGTTTCTAGGTTACTACAGGTTAATGCTTTATCCACTATAGAGGCAGAGTATGTTGCTACTACAGAGACAACCAAAGAGATGACATGGCTTTAGTTCTTCTTGGAAGAATTGGGACATCCTAAGAAGGATAATTATTTGTTTATAGATAGTCAGAGTGCCATTCATCTTGCGAAGAATTCAGCTCTGCACTAAAAAACAAAACACATACAATTGTGGTACCATTTCATTCAATCCATTTTGGAGGATGGATAGTTAAAGCTAGGCAAGATACATAAAATTGAAAATCTAGTGAATATGTTTACCAAGGTAGTAACAAGGGAGAAGTTGAATTCCTCTTTAGCTTCGGTTGGTCTTCTAGACTGAACTAGAATAAAAGAACATTAGGGTCAAGGGTGGTTTGATCCAGTGGGAGCCTCATGGAGTAGCAACATAGCTATAGGATTAGTCTCCAAGTGGGAGATTGTTATTTAGTGTGGAGCTTGATCAGTCCCAGAGTGGGAGACTATTAGATTGTGGTGACTGATCAGGAAAGTACTGTACATACTTCATAAATTCTTTGGGCCCTATTTTATCAAGATATTGGGCTGACATGTAATTATTAATTATAACCCTAAAGTGGTAAAAATACTTGTATAAAAGAGTTTAGAGTTAGGGATTGTTTCATAGTGGTGATGTGGAGTTGGTTCTTGCGGTAGTATTGAGCTATAAGGGATTATAGATTGTAATTAGGTTATAATCACTGGATCGTAATAATATCAAACTTGCTGTTTGGTGGATGTAGCCCAGGGATTGGGTGAACCATGTTAAATCTTGGTGTCTTGTGTTCTTTTCTGTGTGATCTATTATTTTCTAATATTGGTTATATTTGCATGTAATTGTTATTTTCTATCCATGTTTTAATCCTAACATAGGACTATCATCATGACATCTCCTCACAATGTGGTCTGAAGACTGATTATCACCTGGATGCTCAGTAGGATGTGCTAACCCCTGTATATATTAAAGAGAAAGTGAAATAAATGTACATAATTTCATATTTAATTAAATCTCTTTAATATTTACTTGAATTGCATGCAATTTAAATATTACATTAAAAAAGTTCACATGTGTCTAATTCAAAAAAATTAAAACTCACCCGTCCACTACTCACATCATCAAATTATTCTTGATGACGTACACAATCAAGCATCAAAGATGGAGTAAAAATAGGAATGCCCCCCTACAATACATACATACATGTGTGCAACAATCATATTAAAACATGTACATGTGCATAAATTATTAGTTGAACAAATGCTTGAAATTGAAATTTTAACATGGATGTAAAAAAAACTATAGATTTACCTATGTAGATGTTGGCATTTGATAATACTTAGACTACCTAGCATCGATCATGTCCACCAATTTATCTAGATTTTTCTTGGCCTCATCTAGCTCCATCACTGCATCTACGCTAGCATGACTGGTTGCTGGCACACATCCTAATAATGATGATCCAAGTGGACTGACTAGATGAGATGGCATAGAAGTAGAATCATCATGTGTCAACAAGTCCATCCATCCCATGGTCGACAAGCTAAAGTCAACATCATCAATGCCCGCATCTAAACTCTGACCATGCCTTGCATTGGCTGAAGGGTTTGTACTACTATGTATATGTCCCTTTGTAGCAAAATAGTGGTCAGTAGGTGGATCATGGTGTGTACTGCCACCATGAGCACTACCTAATCGAGGAGAGGAATGTGGCTGAGGATGCGTCCTAATAGCACCATGCACACAATGTCGAACATCTGATATGGGTATGCCAAGATGCTCTAATATAAATCTATATGAACATAATAGATCCTCAACAAGACTACTCATAGTATCTCATGCCAACACTCTAGTGAGACCCTTTAAGCTAGTTAGTGAAGGGATGCCTACTGCACTGTACAAGTCTCCTGAAGATGAAACACCAAGTGATGATCTAGAATATCGACATGACATCAAATACTGGCCAACCTCATTAGTGGAAATAGATCTGACAATTGTGACAATGTCTCTAACTCCCTGAATCACCCCCTACAACTATGTGCTACACATGGTCTCATCAACTGATGGACCTAATATAGGGGAAATAACAGGTGCCCTCTCTTTGACAATCAACCTATGTGTCTGTGGTGAACGACTCGGCTGCCTATCAATGAGTCTACCATGCCCCTATCCTAAACGTGATGGTAAATCAATTTAGTTCACCGCCTTACATAAGCAAACCTCACAATAAAGCTATCGTACAAAATAGAGTGGAATTTGGTCATTATTTGGATAATGGCCATGAACATCAAGGAAGTGTGGGTATATAAGTGAAGCCATCTATGGATTTATACACTTAAGGGGAGAATACCCTTCACATACTTTGGTGGAAGATAATGAGGGAAATATTCCCTCTTCAGTGTCTCTTTGAACACTAAGCTGTATACCTGCTATAGTGAGAACCCTGAAGAGATCTTTCATCTCTTATTGTTAAGGAAAATCAATATAGTATGTGTAGAATATGGAGTAGCACCATGAATCTCATCTCTAATATATGCAAGACTCTGTAAGATGCTTTGACATGTACTACTATACACACTAGAGCATGTGCCACTAGCCAAGGATTCATGAAGTCTATGAATCTCTTGGTTAGTGCAATCATAGAGTATGTCAGGTGGGATACGTTGCTAATTTGTGGGAATAACACACTGCTAGGGGGGGATAGGTGTTAGTGTAATTTTTTATTTTTCCTATTTTGCTAGGTTTTTCCTACACTTTTAATAATCTTGCTTAGTTTAATAAAGCATATCTTATTAGGTGAATGGTTGTGAGGTGTCACCTTCCTACATGTGAGCATCCATTAGCTATCTTGGGAAGATACTTTGCTATCTTTAGTCCGATAGATGGTTGCTCCTCATTGGTTGGTGTTGCCATCTCCTCCCTCTTCCTAGCCTATATAAGCATGCTACCTGACTTGTATTTGCATCTCTTGTTTTTGCATCCTCTTAATGCTATTTTTCTTTCAGCATTTGAATTACTCTCTTGGACACTAACTCTATGATGCTATTTTGATTTTGTATCATTTGCATTCATAGTTTAGATATTTATTCTTTGCACTAGTTTTCTAGGTTATTAATCTTTTCAGATTCTAACATGGTATCAGAGCTTTTCTATGTGCAAGAGTATATTTTAGTTTCCTTATTTGAGAGATTTGGGGGAGGGGGGTTTAATAAATTTTATTATAATTTTTTGAAAATAAAGTATGCTCTTCTCTTGCATCTTTAGATGATCTTGAGAATCAGAAAAGTTTTGACAAAAACGGTTTTTCTTTGGGGTTTCAATCTCAAATATGGCAACCAACTTGTATATTTGGAGTTTTCAATCAGTTTTGCAGGTTCCAGCATGCCATTGATGGACTTAAAAAGTTGATCCAACATTTGCATGTTATATTTTGGTTGCTGGGGTCATTTTTTGATTTTTGGAGCCATTTTTTACTGTTAAAGGCGTCTAATTTACACTATAGCAACATCTTCTGTACATCAGCAAGAAAAAAGCTTTCTGGGTTTTGTTTGCAGCCTTGAAAAACCATCTGGGTATCTTTTAGATTTTGCATGCAAGCTATATATTTTGCAAAATCAAGCATGAAAAGCTGCAGCCATACCCCTCTCCATTAGCAATCATAGATTTGAATGCAGTTTTCAAATGTCTCGTTCTTGCTCATACGGACTCCGATTTTGATGATTCTTATTATGAACTTGGCTATTTTTTTGTGTTCTATCCACTAGTGGAGTTCATGCATAAATTTTTCAGAAATTGCAGATTCTTGGCCGTAACTGTGCACAGTTCTCATTTTGGAAACTTCGAAGGATCATAACTTTCTCATACGACCTCGTATCGAGGCGATTCTTTTTTTGAAAGTGCATGATTTTTTGAGTAGATCACAGTGGTGCTATTTGTTTCTTTGATTATTGTGCCTAAATTTCACATTGAACATATGCTCTTCATGAGGGTTTGTAATGCACTGAAATCAAGACCACTAAGTTTTTCTTTCTGGTGGTAGTTGTAAACGCACTAAAATAAAGTGCCAAATCATATTTCTTGGGGGGGGGGGGGGTTCTTTGATTGAGTAAAAAGGGGGGGCTTTGTCGTGGCTGGATTCTCTTTTTTTGGCATTTCTTCTCTGCATTTCTTCATCATTGATAAAAAAAAATGCCCATCCTAACTCCATACAATTACTTTGAGTGGAAATCATGCATGAAAATTCACTTAAAGAAAGCTAGATCAAATAGGATAACTATAGGACTTGAAACTGAACCTGCTAAAGATGAAGATATGCCTAAGTGGTTTAACAAATGTGATGAGGCATATGGAACATTGTGTTTGTCTGTTTCTCCTGACTTTCTATTTCACGTTGAGTCTTTAGATACACCAAATGAAGTATGGACAAAGCTAGAAACACTATTTGGCACACAAGATTCAATGAGGGGTCATATGTTGGAAAATGAATTAATTAGTTTAAGTCCAGGCAATTTCAACACAATCCAAGATTTCTTCACCAAATTGAAATCACTAAGGTTGCAGTTAAAGCAATGTGGAATTGAAAAGAAAGGTGAACAACTGATTCTTAGTATTCTCTCTAAGCTAAGTTCAGAATATTCTGTGTTTGTCTCTACCTTCTATGCTACTAAGGGTGCACTTGGTACTCAATTCACCATTCCATCTTTAGATGATTTTGTTGTCAATCTCACTCGAGAATAGGACAAGCTAATCCAGATGGGCACTCTTATGTCCTCTAAGTCACATGCCTTGGCTGCCAACCAAGGCACAAAAGAACAACAAGGACAAAGTAGTAACAACAATAGTAAGGACAAGAAACAAAAGAATAGCAAGGAGAAGAAGGATCAGATACTAGTTTCTTCAAAAGCAACTATTGATACACCATCTTGCAAGGGCGATAAGCCTAAGAAAGAAAAGGTCAAATGTGCCTATTGTAAAAGACCTGGTCATGATGAACATAAACGTTTGCAGAAACAACTTGATCACTTGACATATATTCTTGAGAAGAATAATATCAGTGTTCCTGAGTCTATTAAACAAAGTTCTAATGAAGGGTCTAACAAGGGAAAATAAAATAGCAAGGGGAAAGGAAAGGGCAAGGCTCTTTTTGCAGTTGCTTCCTCACCATCCACTTGGGTTCTTGATTCGGGTGCTTCACATCACATGGCTTTATCTAAGGAAGAACTTGCATCCTTGGAGCCATGTACTATGCCTTCTATTTTGATGGGTGATAACACTCTTGTTGAGGTGTGTGGGAGAGGGTCTATTGATGTGGGGGATGGCACATTCCATGATGTTCCTTGTGTACCTTCATTATCAACTAATCTCCTATCGGTATACCAAATCACTCACACAAGTTTAGGCAAGCGGGTTGAGTTCACTCCTGATTCAGTGGAGATACATGAGTTGCACAATGATTCTACAGTTGCAGTTGGGAGAGCAGATCATCAGTCACGACTCTATATGTTTTCTCATTTTGTTCCTGATCCTCCTTTGACTATTTTACTCACTCACTCTAATGATGTGAGCAGATAATGACATGAGTGGTTTGGCCATCTTAATTTCCACTACTTGCATCAGCTTAACCAACAGAGCATGGTTATAGGTTTCCTTCTACTTTGACATTGGAGTCACTTGGAATACATGATAGATCTTCTGATGGGTCAGATTCACTTGAGCAGTCTTCTACCTCCACTTTTGATGCAGAGAGTGATTTAGAGGACTCACCTCCTTCCTCTCCTAGTCATCATTCACAGGTTGATGATTCTCCTCTAGATTCTCCATCTTCTGGTCCACTTTGGGTTGGGGATCCATCAGACACCAAGCAGACTCGTTCACAATTTCAGGATGCTCTGCATATCTTCATTGCTACTACCTCAAATCCACAATCCTTTCATGAGGCCTCTGGTATTTCTAAGTGGGATACAACTATGTAGGAAGAGTATATTTCCTTGATGAGGAACCACACTTGGGATCTTGTCCCTTTTCCTAAGGGAAGAAAACTTGTTCGATGTAAGTGAATCTACCAGATAAAATTTGCAAGCTTTGCTGGGGGTGCAGGATGCTTCATCTTTTGGGGGGGCCTCTTCCTCTCACTTGGAGTCCTAATTTTCTTTGGGGAGTCTCTTTTCTCTCTCTTTTGGGGGAATTTTATGTACATGGGTACCTCATCAGGCTTGACTTGCCGGGACCCATTTCTACATCCTGCTACTTGGGGGGGGATAGGAGGCTACTGCTGCTCAGGGGGGATAAGAGGTTGCTACTCGGGGGGGATGGGAGGTTGCTGCTTGAGGGGGATAGGAGGGTGCTCAGGGGGGATAGGAGGTTGTTTCTTGGGGGGGGATATGAGGTTGTTGATCTACCATGTGAAGGTCAATGTATGTACTATGCAAGTGCATCTATATAATTTGTAAACTTGAAATTAAAATTAAAATATGACATTTTTAATAAAATTGAAATTTATCAAGTACAATGACATTTAAGAAACTTAAATAAATAAATATTAAATACGTGTAAACATGAAGTTCAAACATAACATATATACATGTACAATACTACATGTGTGAACATAAATTAAATAATATGCACATGTGTTTAAAGTTAAAATGTTACTTGGTTAGGTTAAATTAATTTGATTAGGGTTGACATTCTTGAGGTTAATGTTTTATTGAATGATTATGAAACTTATATTATGTATGGTTAAATAAGGTTAATTTTAGGGTTACTTGGTAAATTTTTATTAAGTTAGGGTTAGGAAAATATTGAGGGTTGCAAGGTTAAAGTCCAAGTGTGTGTTTAGAATAGTGTTCTATGTCAAGAGTAAGCTATTATGATAGGTTAGAGTTAAGGTTAGTGAACTATAAAATTGTTAGAACTCTATCTAGTTAGTGTTAAGAACTTAGAGTTAATTTTAGGGTTACACTTAAAGTTAAAATGTTACCTGGTTAGGTTAAATTAATTTGATTAGGGTTTCAACACTCTTGAGGTAAATATTTACTTGGCTCCTAGGGTTCAAGGAGTGTGTGTTTAGAATAGTGTTTTATGTTGATGTAGAATCATGATTAAAATGTTACCTAGAAAGTTAATATATAATGTTTAGGGATCTTTAGGATTAAATGTTTAGGGTTAGTGTACAAATCTCTAGATCTTAAAGTTTTTAGTTAGGAAATTCATAAATTAGCCTATTTTTTAGGGTTAAGAAGTGAGGATTGTGCTGTAAACATTTAAAGTTAGAAAACTAATATTATAATTAATATTAATATATAACATGAGGTTGAATTAGAGTTAAGATTAGGATTAAATTTAAACATGAGGGTTAGCATTGTGTTACATGAAATTTCTAGGGTTAGGATTGCATGATTATATTTATTTAAATTAGATTAGGCTAAATCTAGTCAAGGTTTAATTAGACTTTCAAGATTAGGGTGAGGAGGTCAAGGTGAAGTTTATAAATTAGGGTTCATATGTGTGTGTGTGTGTGTGTCACTAGTACATTTTCACTTATTTTTCTACCAAAATTTTTGACCAAAGCTATAATTCCTTCTTCTTTTTTCTTTTCACTCCCGCATTGGTCGAAAATAAAAATTCTGTGGCTGATTTGGTCAAAATTTTGACCAACCTATGTATTCTTAAGTTGAATTTTGACTAACTCAATGTTATAACAAAAAAAAAAAGTTTCATTCATTCACGGGTTAAAAAGAAAAAATTTCATTCATTCATGGGTAATGCATTTCCTCACACACCTATTTATGTCGACTGCTAGGATTCCTTGAGCTTTGCCATTGGCAAGAGCTTTCCACTGACCTACTTACCACATGAGTGAGCACCTAGGTGAAGTGTAAGTTGGTTTGTAGCTAGGCAACAAGCCACAAATCATTGCTTTCTATTTTGTTTGGCTAAGTCATGCACTGCAATGCCCTTTCTGATAATGCTTGCATTGTTCACTACAAATGGCACAAGAAGAAGACAATGATGGATTGGAGAAGAGGTTTAAATTTGTGACATTGTTCGACTGGTGCCAAATTGATATTTCTCCATTCTCCTTTTACTAGGGTTTCAACTTATGTGTAGTTGCCTGCATTTTCAGACACTCTCCAAATGTAGTTGTTTCAGGAATTACCATATATTCTAATACAAATCATTTCAAAAATGCTTCTTTAAGCCACAAATATGGGATGAATTTATTGTATCCTAAGAATTTGATTTTTAATGGCTATATAGCGCCAAATTTTCTTGCGACTCATCAAAAAATACTGTTCCAAGGAAACATTTTGGTAGAATAAGTGATAGGAAAAAGCTATGATTAAAAATACATTTGCACATCTAATTTACTCTAACCAAAAACATTCTTAAGCATAATAAAAGGATGAAGGATCAGGAACCTCTTAATGAGCCAAAAAGGTCTCTATTCAAATCAGAATGCATATTCGTGCTCATTTCTTCACTAGTCTATAAATGATTTTTAATTTTTAATCTTCAAGATAACCATGAACTAAATGAAATCACCAACATCCAAATCCTTCAAGTTAATTTAAGTGTGTGGAATCCTTCATGCTCAATTGAAGCGTGTGGTTTCCCTTATAGATCTATCTCTCTATATTAAAAGGAGAGAAAGCTGTTTGTTTTAGATATCCATATCACAAAACTACCATATTTTTCTCAGTGTATATAGTCGCTTTTGGATAGTTCTGCCTCATTTTGAGGCAACTATACTCAAATGTTAATTTGTTTCTTGGATCAATTTTGTGACAATTTTTAGAATCAATGTTTTGGATCATCCTACGTGATCTATCAATGTTACTCTCCCGTATCCTGATGATGGATCATGTAGTATGATTTGAAACGTTGATGCTAAAAACTGTCACACAATTTATCCTAGAAAAAAATCAGCATTTAACATGGATTGTGAAGATCTGGTAGACTTACTTGTATTTAAGTCATGTCAATTATTCATGATACATTCTTGGACATTTATTATCGTGGAATCTTCTTCTACATAAACAAGATAGGAAAACATGGCTTCATGCCAAGCAGATCTTCATGCTAAATCTTATAGTTTAATCTCATTATGATGATAAAATAGAAAACGTCAGTGTACTTCAACAATGAACTTTACATTGGTTAGCATGGAGAATAAATAGAAAGCAAGCACAAATTAGTAATATATGCATACTTTTGATTTGTATATTTAGCAAATAAGAAAATAACATAGATTAAATATCAGGGGTTCCAAGCAGGCTAGTTAATACCAGTCTCTTTCTAATTTATTCCTTTGATACAAAACTTTAGGAATACTAAAAAAATTGTTTCTTCATAGTATCCAATTAAACATCTTCACATTAGTTCAGAAACCCTAGGTCTCAAACTGAATACATGCATGCTGAAGAAGTTATAAAAAGAATTAGATAGAACTCAACATATCTTAGGAAATTAAAATATACATCAATTTGGTATATTTGAAATAGGATTGAAGCATTTCACAAACATTTGTAACTGCTCCTCTAAAACCTCGCACTTGGTAATGGCATTTTTGCATTGCATGCGCTCCTCCTGAAACTCTAGCTCCAAAGCATCCACTTTTTTAGACAATCCTTTCATCTTAGTTTATGTTGCCTTGAATTGAGATTTAATATCTGATTTATGTGAAATTATGGCTACTAGTTCATTCTCTAATAACTACTTTGATTCCTTAGCAAATTTGAGTTGCATTTGCAAGTTTGCCAGCATTTGTTCCGATTTAGTAAGTTGACTTTCTGTGTGTTCAAGTTTCTCTTTAGTTGCAGCTAGGACTACCTTTTAGATTAGCATTGTCACTCTTCAAATGTGTAAGTTGTTCCTCCAACTCTGTAACTTGATGCTAGGTGTGATCAATCTTCTCTTTTGTTATAGTGAAGACTCCTTCCAGATTAGCATCCTCACTCTTGAGATGTATGAGCTCCTCTTTTAACTCAATAATCTAATATTGTGTGTGTCCAAGATCCTCTTTGGTTGCAGCCAAGACTATTTCTAGATTTGCATTCTCACTCTTGAAGCACATAAGCTCCTCTTCTAACTCTCCAATTTTGCTTACCTGGGCCTTCAACTCAGATTCCAAAGATGTTTTTTCTACTTGAATGCTGTTAAGCTTCCTAATTATGTATAAATTGCCACCAGCTAGTTGAAAGCGTAGGTTATTAGCCTTTTCTTCTCCTAAAAGATCCTAAGAACTTTCTTATCTTGTGAAATTATCTGTACTAATTGAATTATGAAGAAAACTAGACTGCATCAGGTTGGGCAATTGGTTGCCAAAATCTGTGGCTTCATTTTGGAAGATTTCACTGAAACCAAGAGCAAACATTTTCCTAAATTGAGATAACAAAGGTATCAGTTCAACAATTAACTATGTAATGTTTTCTTTGCACTACAAAAAGTAATCCACTAACTGAGAAAACTCTTGAATTCTAAAAACTAGTTTAGCAATATTTGATGATTTAAATTTGAGTCTTTTCAAGGTCTTGGGCTATAGATTGTAAGAAATTAATGACACTAACAATAGCAGTTCCAATCTCTACATCAATAGAACTAATTCTAATCCCAGTATCAGAATGAGAAGTGAAGTTAGCTTTCATAGAAGACTAGATATGTGTCTAAGAATCTCTAGTACTTTTAGCATCTATTGCCATGGCATATTTGACCTCATCTAGTATTTTGTGCAGGTTTGCACCCTCAACATCAACAACAAGGATCATATCATGCTTTTCTTTGAGACTAACTAGGGTAGATTCATTCCAAGTGTTTCTAGCTTGCAGAACAATTCGATTTTCTTGTACATGGTTCATTTTTTTAACAACTCAGAGCATTCATGATTGACAGTTTGAAGCTTTGATTCTTTTTGTGCAAGAGCTTCTTCTAAGAAAGCTCTATCTTCTTGATTAGATGAAATATCAAAACTTCCTGAAACATTCTTGTCAGTTATTTCATCTAAATTTCTTACTTCTGCCTGATCCAATCTAATTGAATCCATGGAAGCCAATCTCTCCATCTCAAGGAAATCATCCATAAAATCTATCTTGGACACATCACTGAGCTTCTTAGCTTTTCCAATGACCTTTTCTATATTGATATGATCCAACTCTACAATCAGTGCTGAAGCCCATGACTCTACACTAGGGTCACCATCATTCTTGCCCTCAGAAATGGAAGACAAGCTTGGTGGATTGCTTGTGCTTTCATTTCTTGATCCTTCCAAATGCAACTCAAGTGCAAGTTTTCCTTGCCTTCGCCTCAAAGATTCCAACTGTTGTTTAACAGTGGAGAGTTTGGCAGTTTTTCTAGCACACATGACTCTAGAGGCCTTAAGCTCACCATTTTTCTTTGAGAAAGCATCTTTTAGCATCTTGTTCTCTTCTTCTATTGCCGAAACTTTTCCTGTATGGTATTCAATTGCTTTCTGAGAATGTTCTTTGTGTCTATCATTTAATGTCTCTACTGAAGAACGTGGTGAACTAGCACCCTTACTAAGTGACTTCCTCAATTTGATATCCCTAGACTCCCTTCCAGCAGTATCTACTTCAAGTTTCATTTGAGCCAGTGTAGTAGTCCCTAGTAATCATGTTTTAAGTAAATCTCTTAGCCTCATACACTTAGCCTCTAACTTGGTAACTTTCTTAACTATTTCTATTTGCTTCTTGCTAGCAGCTTGGGTAGATTTCTTACTAATATCCCTTTCATCAATTATTATACCCAGTTCTTTGTTAAGCGCATGAAGTTTATATTTGAGGCCAACATTCTCACTTTCTAACATTTCAAGTTTAGTTTGAAGAACTTTAGCCTTAGACTCAACTTAGTTTCTAGCTTCTTGCAAATCAGACAGTGCTTTTGAATTTTCTTGAAGAGATGTGGATGCTGCATTACTTCTTGCTTCTGCCTCATTTAGTAACTATTCCAGTTCTACTATTCTAGAATCAAGATCACATTTTGATTTGTCCCATTCTCTAGTCTTTTTCACCATAGCCTCATGAATCTTCTATTCTTGTTCCTCTCTTGAACTCCTAAGCTCCTGTGAAATTACCTGATTGAGTGTCTATATTTTTTTAAATCAAATCATATTTGAGGGTTCATGATGAAGAAACTCTGAAATTAGTGCTCAATATTTTGATTCTATCACAACTTTTTGTTTAGCATGTTTAACAAGAGAAAATCCAAACATTATTGCATTAGGAGAGAAAGTATTTGATTTTGTAAAAGTTTGTTTACATTGTATTTATTAATCAGAGAAAATATGGGAATTTCCTCTATACAGATTCATTAGTACTAATTCAGAGGATTTCACAACTAAAGTCTGCCCCAAGCAATTCTCAAGTGCCACAGTCAAGCTTTGATACTGTCAACAGAGGTATAGGACAACCTAAACAAAAATCTTTTTCTTGTGGGAAGGATTAGTCCAGCGTGGTGGATTGTTATGGATAGGATAACCTCAAAGTGTTGAAGCAAAATTCATTGCGACCAAAGTTAAGGTGTGAGCATTTGTCTCCTATAAGATCTTTCCCAAGTAAGAAAACCTATTGATTTTTTCTTTGTCTCCACCACAAGAAAATCCAAACTCCAAAACCCATTAAACATAAGAGGCCTAGAATTACATTGAATGAGACTGCCACTTTATGTTTTCTAAGTCTCCAGCTGGTACTGTACCTATAAACGAGCTATTTAGCTAAGGAAATCAAATAAAGATTGAAAAGATTGGAGAAGCAGAAATAACCTCACCTTCTCATGAATTCACTATAAAAGCCATGGGTGCTGGAGACTCCCCAAGAAAATTTTGCATAGTACCTCCAAATAGTAGAGGATTTCCTTTGATACTGGCAAATTCCAAACACCCAAACCCCAGAATCAACACTTCAATCTAAAAATCATTTATATTTTAATCCAAAAATGCATTCACATGTGAAACATAATTCCCACATAGCATAAGAGGGAAGATTGTTTGTACATGACGGTTCAAGCATGAGTCATGGGTACTGACCCAGTTAGATTGTTGTGGGACAAATCTCTAAAAATGGGGCATATGGTTAAATACTAAAAAAAACCTAGCATAAGATGAACCCAAATGGAAAATAAAATATGGATAAAGAGTAGAGCCTTACAAAAATTCTTCAAGAAGTGGACTTGATATTTCATTGTTTTGCAATAGCCTGCACATGTCACAAAAATTAGCACATTTGTCTCATACTGTAATGCTCAGGCATTCATTTCAGAAAGTGATGTCTTGTTCTTTTCCTTAGAAATCAGTCAAAACAGATACAAAAATGTTCTTGGTACAAAATTCCCCAAAAAGACCTCAATAGAGACAAACAGATTGAAGTTTGAAGCCATTGCAACACACTTGCCTGTTGACACAAATGGATATTTTCAGGATATATTCACAACTGGCAATGCAATGAGTCTAATTCTTTTAGATGAATGCAACTTACAACCATGAAAATCAATTTCACTTGGGTTAAATTTCATTCTACATATGTTGGTTTCAAGTATACATTTGACATCTTTGCTAGAAATGGGTTTATTAAGTAATACGGTAACATAGAGGAGTAACACAAATTGTCAATGTTTAGTTTCATCTAGATTACCATGGTCAGCAGGTAGATACGAACAAGATGGTTTCATAAAAAAAAATTAGAAAGTAATAATTTTTTCCTTAAGAAATGTTAGGGTTAGGTCAAGAATCATGGATGTGATTGCAAAGAAGTTGCATATTCTTAGCGATTGCATATAAAAAATGGTGGTAGAATGCAGGTGTAAAGCCAATTTACACACTCACTCAGCATCTTTTTAACCAAGGAAATTTGAATGATTCACACTCATATATAAACCATTTCAAGAAGATAAATAAACATTCTCTAAACGGGAAAATACAAACCAAAATGGTTGAGCACAACCATTGTCGTAGATTCTGAGATTTCTCCAACCCACTACTGTCTACCTCTACTACTGTATACCTAGTTGTTGTAGGTAGCAATACAAAAGAATATCAAAAGTATATACCTAGTTGCTACAGGTAGAAATACAAAAGAATATCAGAAGGGTTATCGAGAAGCAGGAAGCATATTTAATCTGTAGCAATGCTAGAAATTTACCTACCCTTGTTCTAATTTGCAAGCTGCATACACAAACTCACGTGCTAATGGTTGTCTTAGGCTTTTTCTTCATCCTTTTTTGTGAACTTGGGTTTGCTAGGTTTTGGCGTGGGACTAACAATTTGTTTGTTGTTTGAAGATGAGCTTCCCTCTTTTTGTGATGTTCTAACTGGATTTGAATTTTGCATTACTCTGAAGCTGCAATATTATTTTAAATAGTTTGATCATTTTATGTTGGCTCCTTGGTATTTCAATCAGCTTCTAAAAAAGATCCACCCTATTTTGTTTTGTCAGACATCTTAAACTTTTTTGCATTATTCACTGGTTGACGGGATCACAACTCTGATACCACTGTGAATGCCTTAACTAATAACTTGCAAACTATCACTTAGAGGATAATGTTATGTCAATTTACATTGTAAAATGTTATGTACATATGTAGAGGATAATGTTTTTTAATTTAATAAGGCCATATTCTTGTCTGCATTAATCAATGGAATGCTCTAATTTCAAAGATACCATTCCTTGTGTTTCTTTCAAAATTTAATTGTATCTTTCTTGCTGGATGCACGTGCCTTCAATGGAAAAATACACAGAAACATTGTGTCAACTATAAATTTGGATTGTAAATTGGATCTCAAGGCTATAGCTCTTCAGGCTAGGAATGCTAAGTACAATCCTGAGGTAAGTGGCTTGGATATTATTTCTATTTTCTATAAAAGTGTTATCACTTTACTATTCATGGTCGCTCAGAATTAAAACTCTCTCCATAGAGCTACACACACGTAAGAGATGCATAACTACAGTAGTATATTGTATGGAGGATTTGAAAATTTAAAAATTACTAGAAAATGCTTGTGGAAGGAAATTGTAATAAAAGCATTTCTATCAACTCTGTGTTCTCCAATAAGGATAAGATTGAAAACTAAGAAAAGATGACAACTAAAAGAATAAAGAATATTCCTAAAGTCTATCATAATAGCTTAGTTGACCATTATAAATTTATAACTAAAATTGCAATATTATTTTACTAATGGGGATGAGAATGAAAAGTCCCCTTCCCATTGTGCCTAGCTTGTAAAATGATTAGGACATCCCCAACTTGATGCCCTCAGATAGTAATATCTATAAAATCAAAGTTACACATTTCATATATGTAAAAAGTGATAGCTACCACCATATTATGAAAAAAGCTTAGTATTGAAACATAATTATTATGGGCTTACAAAATATGCAAGGCCCCTCTTAGACACCAATCCTTAATAAAGAAAGCTATGTGTGGCCCCATTGTCTATAAGAACAGTGATGCCCTATCCCAACAAGACTCCGCGAACTTTGAGAGAGTATGGAACTTGTCCCTTGGGTGGTCTTCAAAGTATAGCCAAGATGCTATAGTTAGTTCCTCCTCTCACTATTTCAGGTTCCTATTCTTCTTTATGAGCTTTAGATCTTCTGTCTTAGCCTCATCATCATAGGCAGCCTCAATATAATATGGATTTAATAACTAGGTTCCCATAACTCCTAGAAATCGAAGCACAATAGACTTACTTCTGAATTCAACAGTGAAATTCACATACCCTTTTATTATAGCATTAGATTCTACACTTCTTTTTAAAATCAACATTGTATTGATTCAAACGAGGTGCTCCAGAAATGAATTTGTTCCTTGGCTCTAAAGGTTTTAGATCTAGGGACTTTCTGACTACATCTAAAATTACACAGTTAAATCCTGATATTCATATGAATTGTAGATAAGTTGAAAAGTTGAGTCTTAAATTTATCAAGCTAGTTTTAATCAGTAGGTTTTTAATTGTGGCTATTTTTAAATTCAAATAGCTGTATGTATCTTTAGAAGGAAGCAGAATGATTTTGATGTTATCAAACAACATTAATGGCAACTATAAGGAAAAATTTATGTTTGGTCGGGATTGTCTTAGTTACTTTAGAACTCTTACTATTACATTTTATCAACAAATCCATACTGTAGATTGGATTTCTCACACAAGGAAAAGCTTGAATGTAAAATATAGTCAATGGTGTGTATTCATGATAGTGATAGTAGATGCATTGATGATTATCCTTAGCTATAATTTGAGTCCTACAGTTTGAAATCCATCAAGCATCTACAACCCATTTTGCATGTTGATAGCAATTTAACTTTCCTACGTATAGTAATTATTCAAGAAACATCATTCAAAATCTAATTTATGAATGTCTAATTTGCTTCACTTAAGCTTTTCCTAAAACTTACGTGTAAATCATTGATGCAAAAAAATAATGTCGTTACCTCTCTCTTGATTAGTAGGTTTTCCTATCATCCTAGTTTTTAAATTTAGCTTACTTTTTGGATTTTTATGTTTGATGAGTATTGGGTCAGTGGTTGTCCAACTACTTCCATGACCCATCCTAGGTATTTTCTCACATAAAAAAAAATTAGTGCTTAATTTGTCTATAATTTATTTGGCCTTATTAGTGTCTTAACATCATTTGGTAGAATTAGAATGTATGGATGAACTTTGAGTTACAAGATCTAAGTTAGGAATGGGTAACTGTTTATAATGGGTTAGGAGCTTTGAGTTTTAGCAAATTAGATAGGTAAGTCGATAATAAAGAAAACAGTTTGGAATGGATGTCCACACAACTAAAATCTGCCTGTTCATGCTCTATGAGACAATTTAAGCACCCTTACTTTCATAACCCACCCCTTTTTAAGAAAGCCCAAAAGTAACAATATTTTTTTGTTATTTGTGACTTGGCACTATAGTAAAAGTTACCCAACCATAGCCTATAGTTCTAATCTTCATTTAGTGTTTTGAAGATGAGTTTTGGAGTTGTAAGCCGATAGTTCCAATTTAAGCCAAGTAGATTTGCATATTTTATTTTTAGTTTTATATTTCACAAGACTATCTCTATTCTATAATGTGCACACTAGGTGTAATCATTCATTTCATCCTTGATCAAATATCTCCTTAAAGAAATCTAATCAGACATGGTGTTGCATGTTATATTTTATAATTGAATTGTGATGGAAGTATGATATTTGGGACTTTGTTAAATGAATTGGTATCCTTTCTTTGCCTTTCATAGAGACCCACTAACACCAATGTCATGAATGCCTTGAGTCAAACAATTCATGTTCTTTGTACATGTTTTGACCATCTGGATTAAAACATTTCATAGCAAGCTGATTGTGTAGAGAAGTTGCAGGTGTATCTCATGCACTGAGCTAATAGAGTCAAAGCCATTTTTGACATAAAACATTACATATCATGCTTTCCCATATGCATGTCCATCAATCAGGATTCCAAGCTCTATTTTGGGAATTCTATCAAAAAATTTGATATCTTACTAATCCCATTGCACTATGCATTTCAAGTGCCAAGCTTTATCTTTACTAAGGCCATTGAACAGTTAACAATCTCTTTGATGTTTCTTGCATTTTCTTTGTACATCCGTGCACTATCTCCATGATTCCATGTTTGGTCCTTAGTCTCTTTGCAATAACCACATGATCGATGATTGCCAATATTGCCAACATATTATGTGGAAAGGCCCTTTCTAGATCATATTTCAATGCAACAATTTATCAAACGATGGCGCTTTGAGGGGACAATGATCATATTCAACCGTGTGACTTTGGCTCATTGCTTCAAATTTCTTAGAGGATATAGAAACTTACTAACTATAAACAACATGTATGTTCTTAAAAAAAAACCCATAGTCACTGTAAACAATAGGTATGGACTTAATGCATATTTCATGAGTTGTGGCTCATAAAAAGCCATACTCATTAGCTTGAATTGTTTGTTTAATATCTAATGCATTAAGGTGATGCTTACAATTTGAATTCATAATAGCCATTTCTCATCAACTTAAATTGTTTGTTTAGTACCCATTGCATTGAGGTGACACTTATAAGGTTGAAGTATTGCAACTTCCTAGAAGGTCTGCCTACTCAATTTTGTGATGATCCAACTTTCCTTGACCATAAAATTTTCCCCAAGATTAAGCCTTCTTATCTTGCCATGCCATTTGCAAAACCTTCAACAAGTTATGTTCCTTATTGTAGAATTGTAGGGTTATTCTGTGGGTGATGATGGTGCAGTCCATGGGCATATCATGATAATAGTTGAAGGATGGAACACATGGCATAAATCTAAGATATTTATTTGGAGGTACATGAGGACAAAGAGCAGAGGGTACAATCTAGTTGCAGGGTCTACTGATGGAGTACTTAAAGACTGGAAGAAAAGGAAGAAGACTACCAATCCAAAGGGACTTGGATTGCTTTGATCCTTGGGAAAATGATGCAGGAACATCAAGGTCAAGGTTGAAGGCATGAGAAGACATTAAGGTCTCAAGATAACCAACATGACCATGTTAGAACATTTGATGTAATAAGTCCCTGTAAAGGTCCTTTTTTATATGTTTGTAATCATTAAAGTTCAAGTTGTAAGCCATTCTTGGCATCAAGATGAAAGGAAAAGGGTCATTTATGTAATGCATGGAGTCCTAGAATGTACTAGGTTAGATTGATTTTTAATTATGTGAAATTTGAATTCTTCTTTTGACCCTTAGGCTAACCCACTTAGGCCTATTTTTGAACAAATTTCAATTGCAATTATTTCATGGCTGAAATTGTAATGATCTTAGGCTCACAAGTTTTTGAGATTTACCCATCTTTTGAGCTCACATGTTCTTGATTGAAGATTGCATTAATATGTTTCATTCTTTTAGTCATCTTCATTAGTTGATGCATTAATCAAATTAGTCATTGCTATCAGGATTAGTCATGGCATGCTGCTATTAGCACCTAAGTAACTTTAAGCTTGTGACATCTCTTTGAGGCATTTTGCAAATAACTAAGATACATTGTCTATAAATCCACATTTTGCAAACATCTATGCCTTCTAGAAATTATAGGATCATTTTAGTTACATTTGAAAACATTAATCAACAATTTCCACATGTGCAGATATAACTACAACATGTCCAATTTATTTGTAGGTATATTTTCCTGTGAAGAAAGACCATGCCTGATAATATGAACCCAGAACAAAATAATGAGACAATGGCTGCATTGTGGGCTTAGTTTTGAAGAAAACTTGATAAATGTTATTGTCCTTGCAAAAAGTGTAAGGGCTTAAAGAATCAAAGAATTCTAATCACAACAGCCCAGAGTCATTGTAGGCAATATGGTCATGTTGAAGGGGGCCACGATTTTCATCCATTGCTAAATATGGATTTCCTACTGGAGGAACATGGAGGAGTGAATATCCAAGCCGAGGATAACACTCCCATGGAAGAAGATGATAATGTGCCAGAGGACATGATTGAAGAAGATGGTATTGGGACAGGTGATGAAGAGGCTCACAATGATGGTACTAGAAAATCTGATAATAATGATGAAGATGGTCTTGATATACCTTACTTGAGAAGGCACACGAGCCCTTATATGAAGGCTCCCAAACAACTCTACTGTCGGCTATAGTTTTGTTGGTGAACTTAAAGGTTATGAATAGTATATCCAATGTAGCAATGTCATGTATGCTAAGGTATGTCATTTTTGTCTTCTTCAATGTTAGCATACAATTACTATTCATTATATTTACAATGCATATTTTTTGTAGATTGATTAGTGATTTTTTGTTACCACCATCAAACATTTTGCCTCGTTCGTACTGAGAATTATCTAACTTTAGCTTATTGTTGTAAATTTTTTGTTATAGGCATATAACTATAGATCCTTGGATGGATCTACAATGTTCTATAGAGGAAGTTGTGAATTACTTTGTTTTTATGTGGTGTGCTAGATATAGATTTAGTTGATACATATCTTCACTAAAAATTGCAAATTTTTTTTGATGTTCTTAAATAAAGTAATATAGGTACTTGAAGCAAAAAAGTTATCGGTTTTCATGTGTCAAGCTAGACTGAATTTATGACATTTTCTTGAAGCTTCTATTGATTAATACTTACAGTCATCAATTACTTTTTCAGCTAAAATGGCGAGCATTACCTTGTTACATTGAAACAATTCAACAGGAGATCAATGTAAATATGAGGGGCATGCTTGTTGATTGGCTTGTTGAGGTTTTTTTCTTTTTTCATTTCTTCATGCTATGTGTATATTTATTTTCCCCTATTGTAGTTGTGCAATTAATTTTATATAATCAATTCAAAATTAGATTGTTGTAATAGCGTGCCAAGGAGTACAAGCTTGTGCCAAATACACTTTACTTAACTATGTCCTATATTGATCAGTTTCTCTCTACAAATTTTGTGAATAGACAAAAGCTTCAACTTCTTGGGGTTACTTGCATGCTTGTTGCCTCATGTTTACTTCTTGCCTACTGTAACATTTTCTTTTCTTTTCTTTTCTTTGGTTAGTTTTTAACTACTGCTTTGATGTCACTTTCAAGAAGTACAAAGAAATTTGTGCTCCACATGTGGAAGGATTTTGTTACATTACAGATAATACTTACACAAGGGAGGAGGTACAATTTTCCTTTTGTATTGCAAGATGATTTGTCACATCTCTCTTAGATGGTATTCTTAAAATGAGAGTTATCCTTATCTTAATACTAATAAGTGTTAGAAATAGAGATTGATGTCCTAACTTATTTGCGATATGATCTAACAACACCAACAACTAAGAGCTTTCTCAGGTAATGTTTTTTGTGGAGCAATCTTGGTGACTATTTTCATCGAAGTTAACATGAAAAAAAAAAATTGATATATTCAAATGTAAGCCATAGAACAATCATGATAAATTAATGTTGTACTCATTTTTCATTTTCCCTTCTCAATTCAAATAAGTGCTTTGCCCGTGCTGCTCAAACATGATATAAGGTAGCTTTACATTCTAGTTTTCTTTTGTTGTATGTGGGAGATAAAATTATTTAATATATAAAAGTATTTTATTCTTACCTTCATAATTTTTTTCATTCAAGTTCCATCTCTACATTTTGAATTCATGGGTAATTGTCTTGCTAAACTCACCCTTGCTGAGTATGACTTTCTCCATTATGTTCCGTCAATGATAGCTGCATCAACTGTATTTGTGGCAAGGATGACTCTTGATCCTGGAACTTGCCCTTGGGTAATGTAAATTCCATCGAGTCATTCTTTTGTTTGGTCTTGTCTATACTAAAATTTGAACAGGATTTTATTGTCCTCAATCTTCAGAATCCTATGCTAGAACATTACACAAGCTATAAAGTATCAGAGATGAAGGACTATATTCATGCATTGCATAATTTACAACTAAATAAAAAAGGGTGTGCATTGACTATAGTCAGGGAGAAGTATTGCCAACACAAGGTATCTAAATATCTTTTAGCATTTAAAATTCTAAATTTATCACCCCCATGGTCAATAATTTCCATCATCTTTCTTTTGTATTTACAGTTCAAATGTGTGGCAAACATGTCTCCCCCAACGGAAATTTCTCCTCAGTTCTTGGAAAACCAATAATAATGAAGTTGAAGCTAATATCTTGAGGGTTGAGTGGCTCTTAATTTGGAATGGGATTCAACTCACTACCAACAGATATATCAAATTTCAGTGTTCAAATCTATAGATCGTTTAATAATTGGCATCCTTTAATTTTTTTCACATTATCTATTTTCAAAGTCTACTCTATGTAAAGTATATAATATGTACTATTTGCATGACACTCCTAATTGTTTTGTTGTCCATTTATGTTTGCCAAACAACAATGGCTGAAAGAATTTATTTTTCAGGTCCTCAAATGCTTTATATAGTCTAGTTGAAATGATTTAACTTGTCACCAGTATAGATGTCAATATCCAGTGTTCAGATCCATAGCAAAACCACCACCTTTAGTTTTTTTTAGATGGTCTGTTATAAACATCTAATCCTTGTATTTAAATTCAAAAACTAGCTATAGTGGCTGAAATATTTTCCTTTTTCATGTCATTAAAAAAGTTTGTATTCCTACTTGAAATGATATATTTGCTTCCCTTGTAGTATTGATCATGTGGAGTTATTGTCTATAGCATCTACACTGGACATCAAAGAAGTAGTTCCAACATATCTGGATGACAGTCTCACCTCGAATGATTTGCTTATCGGAGTAAGCTTCGCTCTAGCTAGCTCTAGCTATGATAATTTTACGGTAAGATCTTCAAACCCTAACCCTACTCCATGTTGTTTCATTGATGGTTGTTATTGGTGTTATTGATGTGAACTGTCATGATTTTGACCGACTTGATGATGTTGTGTAATTTTCAAAGTTTTTGGTCTAATACTATCAATCTATTAGGATGGTAGTTGTTTCACTTTAAAAGTCCTGGGCTTTTAATTTTTGGGGGCTTGCGTTTAATTTTCATTTATATGGTATGGTTAAGAATTACTATTCCAAAGCCATTTGTAACATTAAAATGGAATTGGCTATGAAGTATCACAATGATTCTGGATGAGACATTTATGTACATTTAAAATGCTCTTTCTATTATCTTAGAAAATGATAGAGATGTTAAGGTAAAAAATTTAATGCTCTGCTTTCACCGTAGTCATATCTTAGATAGGAATAGTGATCATTATGCATTTTATTAACACTAAACCAACCAATGAAATTGAAAATTCTTAGACAAGTTACTGCTCCAAAAAATTAAAAATATGATTTTTGGAAATTGACTTGCTACTCAAAATTTAAAGTATGATATTAGGAATTTGAATGATTATTTCACTTTAATTCTTTGCAGGGACCTACTGATTTCTTTTCGTAGAGCAACAGGACAAAAGCCTCTGTGAATCATATTTTATAGGTAATTTATTTCATCTTGATTGGTTTTTGTGGTGAGATTTAGTTCTACATTTCTCATGTCTCCTTAGTGATAGCTTTGGTATTTATTTAGAGATGGTGTAAGTGAAGGGTAGTTTTACCAAGTTCTACTTTATGAACTGGATGTTATTTGTAGGGCCAATTTCCTAATACTCACAATAGTACTTGCTATTCAATTGAGATTGGCACAACTCATTAGTTTTTTTATATTCTCTTTGGATTTTGTTCAAGAAGACAGATGAATGCTATATGAACTATAAGTTCTATGGTGTGAATAGGCTTGTGCATCTCTTGAGCCAAATTACCAACCCCCAGTGACATTTGTTGTTCAAAAGTGGCACCATACTGGACTATTTGCAAACAACCATGCAGATAGGCATTCTATAGACAAAAGTGGGAACATCTTGCCAGGTATGAAGGTCCTATAAGGCTATATAGTACTGTTCTACTATATTCAAAGGTGTCAATTTGTAACGCTGATGTGGGTTTCCTATATTTTTAGGCACTGTGGTTGATTCCAAAATTTGCCATCCCACAGAATTTGACTTTTATCTCTACAGTCATGCTGGGATACAGGTATAATACTTATTTCTTAGATCAATTTGTCATGCTTTCTTTGCCATGTATTATAACAAAAACTGATCTGGTCTTTATCAGTTACAGGGGACTAGTAGACCAACACATTATCATGTGCTTTGGGATGAGAACAAATTTACAGCTGATGGGTTGCAATCATTAACAAACAATATTTGTTACACATATATCCTCTTTCATTAATTCTCTTGATTCTTTTTGTTATGCACAATGCATATCTTCTAGTGTAAATCCCCTTTCATTTAACTCATTTTCCTTGAAGTCCCCAATTCTTGGCTTCCGTTATCTGATAGAAGCTTGCTCATTATAACTGGAAGTAGATTCAACTCCAAAGACGAGTCTATTTTTTTCTAATTCTGGCATGTAACTTTAGGAGAACAACAACTGAGTGGTCAACAAAAAATCTCTCCCCTTTCTCAGGAAGGGTTTCTCCATCAAACATGAATGTGGTATTCATCTAGTTGGTACATATTGCCCAAAGCCATGGCCAAGAAGATTTTTTGACGGGCATGAAATATAGCTTCTAGTACTATATCCTAGATCTAAATCTGTCCAAACTTTTGATGGATGCCTATAGCTTATCCCAAAGCTCTCATTCAATAGTTATGAGATGATCAATCAAGAGGAAATAGTTGAGAGCTTAGAGTGACACAATTTTTAGATGATCATATGAAATGAAATGGGCGTGCGAGTAGAAAGAAACTAGAAAGACATTGTGTATAGATGAAGGCATGAAATGGATGGTTTTGGAGCACTCAGCATTTACACTCAAAATTTTGTACACATCATCATTCGAGATTAAATGAGTGTATGGGATTATATGCATAGTGAATAATAAAGGAGGGAATTGAACCCTCCCTGAGGCTCATAGTTGTTGAGGTCCACTTCAGCAATGGCCCTTCCTGTGAAATTTTTGTCTAAAACCTTTCTAATGAGATAATGTGTTATGAGCTCTTCATCAGTGGGATGGAACATGAATCCAGGAGGTAGTTTTGCATCACCCATATCATGAACCCATGATATGGGTGATGCACAACTGCCTCCTGGATTCACGTTCCATCCCACTGATGAAGAGCTCATAACACATTATCTCATTAGAAAGGTTTTAGATAGAAATTTCACAGGAAGGGCCATTGCTGAAGTGGACCTCAACAATTGTGAGCCTCAAAAAAATTTTGACCAAGCATTGGTCGAAATTTTGACCAATGCCTAAAAGTTTTCGACCAAGCATTGGTCAAAATTTTGACCAATTTGCAGCAGTTTACCATGAAGAATGGTCAAAATTTTGACCAATTCCTAGTAGTTTTCTACCAAGAATTGGTCAAAATTTTGACCAATGCCCTACAGTTTGCTGCCAAGCATTGGTCAAAATTTCGACCAATTACTAAAAGTTTTCTACCAAGAATTGGTCGAAATTTAGACCACTGCTTGGCAGACTATGTCCTTGCAATTACAAAAGTTTTCGACCAACGTATTGGTCAAAATTTTGACGAATTTTTTTTTAACCAATGTCTTGGTTGAATTTGGTTGAAGTTTGGTCGAAAATTGGGTTGAAATTTCGACAATAAAGGTCAAAAAATGAGCTCGAACGTACTAGTGTGTGTGTGTGTGTGTGTGATAGGTAATCGTTGTCCAACTAATGTTAAAAAGGGTTAATTCATTGAAATTAAATTATTGGAGGTAACTTGGTGAAGATTTAAACACACACACACACACACACACACACACACACACATGTACATGTGTATGAACTTAAATTTTTATTTTACATTATTTGAACGTATGTACGTTACAAATTTAAATAAACATATGTGTACATATCCACAATATGTTCATGTATGTACAACATGATGTTACATACATACATACATACATATATATGTACGTGCATGCATGTATATATATCACGTACACATATATGTATATATATATATATTGAATGTATATATGCTATATATGTACATGATATATATATACACACACACACACATGTATGACATATATGCATATATGTCTTGTATATATGCATATACATATATACATGACATATATGCATCATGTATGCATATATATATATATATATATATATATATATATGACATATATATATCATGTATATATGAATATGCATATATACATGACATATATATCATGTATGCATGATATATATAAAATGTAACTAAAACATAGATAAATATATATATCATGTATGCATATATTATATATATGCATATATACATGACATATATATACATGACATATATATATATATATGTCACATGCATATATATATCATGTATATATGTATATACATATATACATGACATCTATATCACGTATATATGCATATAAATATATACATGACATATATATCATGTATGTATATATACATACATGATATATATGTACATATATACAAAAAAATATATATAAATTGAAGCAAAAAAACATATAAAATGTAACTAAAACCCTAAAAAAAAATGTATAAAACCAAATCCATACTTTTTTCAATGTTTGAATTTCGGATGCCTTTCTTGCTTCTGCACTTTTGGATTGAAACTATGCCACTGACAAAAATGACAGGGGTCGGGACTCGTGGATGGGATTTTCACTTTCCAAACTTTCGATCAAAACTATACTTAATAGTTTCTATCGAAACTATTAAGTATAGTTCCGATCAAAAGTTTGGAAAGCCCAACTGTGGTTTATTAAACCCAGAGCCGGGTTTAAGTTTCTATCAAAACTATGTTATAAGTTTTGATTGAAACTTATAATATAGATCTGATCAAAACTTAAAGGTGTTGTTAGTTTCTATTGAAACTATGCAATTTTTTGGTTTCAATAGAAACTAATAACTTTCTATCGAAACTTTGAAGAATTTTTTTTCGGTCATGCGATTTTGGAGGATTTTCTTCCTCCGAAAAATTGTAACCCACTATTGTGGGTTCACCCTCCAACTAGTCCTTCATTACCTCTTCAAGGTCCTATCATGTAATCCATACTTTCTCCCTTGTCCTTAGAAGTGGTTCCATGTCAAGAGGACTCTCAAAATGAAAAATGTATAAATGTTAAGAAAGATCAAGATCAAGCACCCTTTTATCTCCTTCAAGTTGTCACTCCTCCATATCCTATGTCTTATCCACCTCCTAAGTCTGATGAAGACACCACTTCCACTATTTCCCTTGATCTTACTGCAAATTATGAGAAAATTTCTCTTCCTATGTTATCCAAAGCTACTCATCAAGATTAAAGCATCACCTCATGTTCTACTTCTCCATATCCACTTCAAAATTATGCTCAAGCTTCAATTTCTCCTATTAAAAATGTTGCTCCTATCAAAGCTACTCATGAGTCTATTAATGGATTTGACCATGTCACTCACTCTAAAGATGCTGATTGCCCTTTCCACTATCAATTTGCATCTCCTAAGTCTATCCTTGGTCCTTATCCATCTAAACTAATGCCTTCAGAACTTTGTTCCATTTTAGGACCTTATGTTCCTTCATCTCCATTTGCACTCCTAGCTCATCGCCCATTTCTCCTATCTTATCATTTCCCACCTCTCCTCTTACACCTCAAGGTCAATGAAGATACACATACTTGTATCTTCACATTCACCTTTCCATCAAAACTAGTCATATTGGCCATATTCATCCATAAGTCCCAAGTCTTTTGGAAGTAATTTGGATGATCAACTCAAACACAAATGCATGAATCCATCTTCAAAAGTTCACTATGTCTCCTCTAATCAACATGTGAATGCTAAGAAAGAAAATGCACAAAAGAGACCGCAAAGGTCGACTACTCAAAGAGCTAAACCAAAGAAAGTATGGGTTCCTATATCCATTACTAAAGAAATGTACTATAAAGCATCCAAATAAAAAGAAAAATATAAAGCTATATGGATTACTTGAATATTGGAAATAAATCAAATTTGACATTCAAGCTTCCAAAGGTCTCCACTCCATATTCTTCCAAATATCTTCATAAAAAGCTTTTGAAGCCTTCCACTCCATCTTCCTCCAAAATTACTCCACTACTTCATATGTCTCAACCTCAAGATATTTCATCCATAACTTCTCAATCATTCCACTACCCATTAAGGTGTGTGTCTTTGATGACCTTTCCTGCTTTTACACCTACCCTTCTACAATCTTTTGAAGGCCACACTTTCATATTATCCATCCTCCATCTATCTATTCAAAACCTACAACCTTGTCCTCCATCTACCTCTCTTCTTCCTACAATCTCCCTTTCATTACCCTATCAACATCTTTGAGCATACTTATCTATGGTATTGTCTTATCAAGACTTATCTTTCCTATAGGAGCACTATCCAATTTTAAAATGTTTGAGCTCTTTCTAAAAAAAATAAAAAATGAAAAAAAACAAAAAATGAAAAAAATGAAAAATGTTTCTTGTTGAAAACCACTTCTTGTGGCACCTTGGTAGAAAAATTAAAGAGAAATAAAATTCATCCTAATGTGAAAACTACTTCTTGAGGCACCTTGGATAAGTACCATGATGAAAACCTAGCAAATAGATGTTATGCGTAATTCTTTCATAATCCATCCATTCCCTCTTCCTCTTTGATCTTGACATTGTTGAGCTTTCCAAGTGTATTGGCTATTTTATCTATCAACTTCCCTACCGTGCTTGCTCATTCATTCATATCCTTAATATCCAACTTTATTCTTATTTCTCTATCCCATCGCTATCCTATCTAGTTGGCCCCTTGGTCTTGATCACAATAAAGAAAAACATGGTTCTCATAGGTCTCTTGGCACGCCTACTCTTTTGGACTACACGCTTCATGCTATCTTCCTTATTGTCTTCCACTACTTATGCCATATGCTATCTCACTTGTTGGCTTCATTTCTTATCCTACATGCTATCTTTCTCATTGCTTCCATTGCTTATCCAAAACTTGCTTCACATGGCTATCTTTCCCTAGCTTGGGTACTCTTGAGGAGTCAAGTCCTTAAGGATCACTTTCACTTGCTTCATACTCCTTTTTTATCCATCTCTGCTTATCCACCATCTTGTTGCTCCATCATGTCCTATATGTAATGCCCACCCATAGTTTGATTTTATGTTCTAATTGCCAAATTCTTTTAGGCCAATTTTATGTATTGGTTAGTTTTAGAGACATTGTATTTATAGTTTTATGATATTATTTCATGACTTGGATTAGTGACATATCAGTGATGATTACTTGGTTGACTATATTTCACGTATTGTTTAATGATTGTGGTTACTAGTGCATTAATGATGCTTTAATGATTCGTAGTTAATAAATGAGATTTATTTCATAATGATGTGAGATGGTGTTGTTAATGATTACTATTTCATATTCATAATGATGCATTGTTATATCTGAGCATTTGATGTTTGACTTGTGATTATTGTGATACTTACCCCATACTTGCATGTGTATGGTGCACGTGTTTATTTTATCTTTTTGTTTGATGTGTTTGATGTGGTGAAAGGAGGGAGTCATAGTCACCTGCTCATCAGGATCTACACGATGTACCACTCCTTGCATTGCTTGTTTAGTTTAGATATATTGATATACATGTACATGCTTGTCTTTTATGCAGAATGTAGGTACCAGGCATCAACTTCCCTGAATTGCTTGGATGAGCGTGCCCTATCACAATAACTCAATGGTAAGAGTGGGGAGATAATGGTCAGGTCCAATCCCAACCATAGCCTAAATACTTTTCTTGCAAGGAGGACTCGTAATTGACTTTCCACCTTTTTTAAACCCTTGAGTTTATCTTTGGTTGTGTTGTTTGATTTTGAGCTTTGGTTTGTTTTAGTAATGTTGTTTTTATGTGGATTTTGCTATGTGATTTATTTGGTAAATAATTTAATTATAATGTTTCGGTTAATAATATAATATTGAGAATTATTAAATATTATTTGATTAAAAAGAAAATATTAAAGCATGAGAATATTTAATTAATTAAAAACTAATTAAATATTTGCTTAAATTTAAAAGTCTTAATTTAGAAATTTGGTTAAAGAGAAATTATAATATGATGATATTTAATTAATTATAAATTAATTAAATATGTACTTCAGCTTAAAAGATTTAAATTAAAAGTCTAATTTAAGAAGTTGGACAAAAAAAATTAAAAAATTAAAAAATTCAAGATTTAATATTGCTTTATTATAATTATTTATTTAATAATAATTAAATTAGAGTTACATTTAAACAATGAGCTTTGATTTTTTTAAAATTTAAATAATAAACTATGCTTTAATTAGTGCTTACATTAATTAATAAACTAGAGGAAAAGAAAATATAAAAGAATGAAATTTAAAGATAAAGTTATAGTTCTAGTTGTGGCATAGTTATATTTATTTGATTTAACGATAATTAGTTAGGAGTTTATTTTAATAATAAACTCTAAATAATGTTATTAATTAAATCAATAAATATATTATTAAAAAACACTTTGAAAATTAATTAAATAGAGAGCTAATTATTTAAATTAAGATATTTTGTAATTAAATATCTAAAAGAGTTGTGCATGAAATGTTGGAAATCTGACTAAAAAGCTCATTGTTGAAGATCAACAAGGGAGATTGTTGCAAAGAAGGAAGGTTGTTGTTTTTAATCATTATTTTGTCATTGATGTCAAACTTGCTATTTGTAAGAATGACATTTGCTTATAAGATCCAAGTACTATCACTTAGTTGATTGATGAAGAGTATTTGATCAACAAGATGTAACAAGAGCACCTAAGGGAAGGGTTGAGTTATGATGTTGTAATGAAGTGCAAGGATCAGTTAAGACAATGGTTAAATGGTGTCTTGATAACATACTCAAAGATACAGAGGTTGGTCACACTTAGAAACATTGGAGGAAGAAGTTGTAACAAGGTTTTTTGCAAGGCTTAAACTAGGATCATTAGTGGGTGCCGAGCAAGTTAGTTGAAGCCGAGAAAATTCTCAGTTGGAGCCAAGTAACAGGAAATTCTAGTGTGTGCCAAGTGATCTTTAGGTGCCGAGTGAAGTTCAAGTGCTAAGCATCATAAAAATCTTAGTTGGTGCCAAGTGATCTTCAGGTGCTGAGCATCAGGAAAAACATAGTTGATGTGGAGTAACACAGTGTGTTGAGCAATAGTATTTCAATGGTGTCGAGCTACTGCATTATTTCAAATGATGAAGATTCAACAAATCTGAGCCAAAAAAGTGGTTACCTTGAATTTTGTGAACTAGTTGGAAGATAAGGATGATGAGCTAGTGGCACAAAATTCTATGCAAACCATTTTTAGGTGAATTCAGGAGGATTATTCAAGAATTTTCTAGAGGAAACAAAATATGAGTTAGATGCAATGAATCCTACCTAATTGATACGAATTGAAATCAAAAGGAAGGAAGAATTGAGCAGGAAAAGAACTCAAAGACTTCTATTTAAGGAGTCATAGACCAAGAAGCAAATGTCGTTGATGCTACTGCTGCCAAAGAGCCAAATTGTGAAGTAGTTAGAAGGATGTCAAGAAGAAGATATCTAGAAGAAGGAAGAGCATAGAGGCTCTACTTCTACAAGTGGTCAAGTAGAGATGATTGCACTGGTACATTGAGTATGGAGACTCAAAGGAGACTGAGCTTGAAAGGAGGCCAAGCTGTTAGAGTTGTAGAGATTGATGGCCAGGCAATGGTATGAGCTAAAAAGTAATCTAAGATTTTTAAGTCAAGTTGTATGTTGTAGTTAGGTCAAATATTTTCTAATACTCTCTAGCAACTATATTAGATATGAAAATCCTATGGACTTAGGTTGGTTTAATAGCCATTTGTAAATCCTTTAACAGGATGGCATTCTAAGTGAATGTTCTAAAGTCCTCTAACCAGGCCCACTTCTAACAAGGTGGTTAAATCCTCTAACAAGGTCACATTTAATAGTGTGTTGTAAGCCTTTAATAGGGTAGGCCTTTCATAGGGCATCACTTTAGAAGAGTGAGAATTGAGTAGCATGCTACTGGTGGTTTTTTCCAAATTTGGTTTCCACGTAAATCACTATGTTATGTGTTGATCTTCTATGTGTTATGCTTGCATGTTGATTTACAGTAACTTGCTAGTTAGAAAAGTTAAAGCTTGGATGAATGAATGAATGAATGGGCTCACTATACTTAGTGAAAAGTTTGAATAAGACATTTTGGACCTTGAATAACTGATTCACTGCCCCCCCACCCTCAGTTATTCTAAAGCATTTCTAACATGAAAAGGTAAAAGGAGTTCCCTCTCATGGTTGAACAATTAGAGCCCCAATTTAGGGGAGAACTCTTTATCAAAGATGTATAGCTCATTTTGCAATTACACAGGTTTTGGGGAGCAAAATTTGGATTGGAGAAAAGAAGAAATTTTTGGTAGCTTGAAGGGTTTCATTCTAGTGAGGTTTTTCAACATTTTCCAAATTATTAGCAATCACATGAGGTAGGGTTTGCAAAACCAAGGCTGAAAGTTTTATTTCAAAGGATCTATTTGCTTTGTGTTTTCTAGGTGCTTGAATCCTTTTTGTTATTTCGGATTATTTTCCCAAATCTATATGAATGGAATTAGAAATTTTAATTGTTTCTACAAAATAAAATCTAGATAGAAAAAAAGAATTTTGAGGCTAGGGTTTGATTGAAAATAAATGAGTTAGATCTATAAATTTATCTCTCTTTTTCCAAAAAAATAAATAAAAATAAAAATCATCCGTATGTAAAAAAAGATAGTAATATATATATGTGAGATAATCCATCTTACAATTTTAAGAAAAAATTAAGTTGCTAGAAATTATGCTCATAGCTGTACCTGCACAAATATTAAAAAAGAGAATACTTTATAAAATATCTTATTAAAAAATAATAATAACAACTAAATAAATTTTATAATAAGAAAAACAAAAAAAACATCGTTGGAGAGGGAGCTGCGTTGACACTTCACACTTTTGGTGGTCAGCATGTTTTAAATGCACCCATGTGTAGCTTTACCATTTATGTATTGGGTAGTAATGAGGGGAAGTGGGAAATAGATATGTTTTTTTTAAGGAATTAAGAATTAGAAAGGTACGTGGGGCACATAAGCCCTTAAAAGGATAGTTCCTTTTAATGTTTTTATTTATTTAGTTTGCTTAGTCTAATCATTTGTTTATTTAGTTATAAATTAGTTTTTAGATGTGAATGATATTTATTAAATTATTTATTTATAAATAAAATTAATTTAGTTTATAATATCAAAGTTTTTAAAATTATGTTTAATAAATTTGAATTCATTTAAACATAGATGAAATTAAATTTATGAGTTTTTTTTTTAAAATAATGTTTTTTTTATAATAGTTAGTAAAATTGAAAATTTAAGGATGTGGATGTTAAAATTGATTTATCATTATTAAATTGATAATTATGGTTAATAAATATTACTAGATAATAGATATTTTATTTTTCATGATATTTGTTAGTTGGAAGTCATATTTAATCTATTTATTTACATTTATATGTATGAATTTATAAATCAAGAAGTTGTTTATGCAATATATTATTGTATGAAGAACAATGTCTGATGGCTTAGCTGAACCTTGAGATTGATTTATTGAAAACATGTGTTTGAGCTTTATGTTCTTTGTATTTGTTTATTGTCATGTTGTTTTTTTTTGTAAATTATTTGAATTGAATAGATGGCCAACTAGGATGTACACTAGAGGTTGTCATTATGTTTTCTTTTATGATGTTTCTCTATTCTGAATATCATGATGAACTCGTGTTTTGATTTGAAAGTTACATTTATGAGAGTTGTTATGTGGTGCTTTTCTATTTACTTGGGTTGGGAGAACCAACTTGTTTTTGGGTTCTCTGTTAAGGAACCAAATTCGATCTTATGGGTGTTGTGGTATGGGACACAACAATGAGTGTTTTCTTAGGAGAGGTTGTCTAGGTGCATGTCCTTGGGAGTGGCTTATAGTAGGGGTCCGAGACCCAGAGTGGTGGGTGCCAGGGTAACCTATTGTAAGTTATGTAATAAGTGATAATTTGGTAATTAATATTTTGAAAAAGATAACTTCGAGATATTGCCTTGCCCATGCCTTGGGTTCTTGTATATACTAAGGATGGGAATAGGATGACAATATGACTAGTTTGCCTCATCTTCTTGAGAGGGTATTCTAGTTCCACATGTGTCACATTGAGGGTCTAAGGTTAAGAGTAACTAGTCTAGGGTAACTCAACACTTGAGGTTCCAAGGTCTATTGAGAGACCAGTCCAAGGTAACTCAAGTAGTTTGACCATATGATGAGACTCCCTATAATGTAGCTTGAGTCTCCTCCATAGTTTTTTTAATATTTTCCTCTGGTGGTGTACTTTTTGTTGGATGTGTTTATTGTGGCTATTTACTTCCATTGATGGTGATTGGTGATTCATGGATGATGTACTCTTGACATGTGGTTTTTGTCTTGAGTTGGATATCTTTCATTGAATTTATCTTATGATTTTGATGATTTGATCTATTCTTGGTATATGTATGATGTTTTTTTATGTGATGTTTTTGATTAGATAAACATGTTTTATAGGGACCCTGAAACCCAAGAGTTAAAACATTAACAAGGCTAAAAATAAGCGTGAAAAGCCCAACCAAAAGAGTTCAAGTTCAAAGGCTAATAATAAGCACAAGGCCCAGCTGAAAACCAAAGAACATATAAAATACCAAGAATAGAAACAACATGAACCAATAAAGGAAAAAGCCCTGACAAAAAGCCAAAAAAATGCCCTGAAAGAAACAAAAGAACAGGCAGCGAATTAGTCCTCATTCTTTCTCTCTAGCTCTTGCATGACCTAAGCAGCCTCATAGGCCATCTAGTTCTCCTTAGCCTCCTATTGGTGCACCTTTTGATCCTCCTGGTCCTGACCAATGTTGATGTTATCCTTTGCAGGGTTGACCACTAGTCTGGCTTTTTCCCTATCTTTTCCTTCCTCATCTTCCTTCATAACTTTGTCTTTGATCCAACTAGTTAAAGATATAATGTTGTTGTTAATGGAGCTTAGCAGCAAAATCATCTGGTTTGAGAGTTTGTGATTGTAGATCTCGAGGTTGTTAATCCTTCTCTCTACCAGACTGAGCTTCTCACCATGGCCGTCTCTAATATCAAAGTCCGCTCCATTCCTGTATTCCTCCATATGACCCACATGCTCTTTGACCTCCTCCAACTCATGGAAAAGCCACTTGATTGATCTGAAGTTATCAATCATACTGTTGCGGGCATTGTTCAAGAGGTTCATCCTAGTTTCCCTTGCTTTATCTGAAATAGCCACAATCACTAGGTCTATGAGTTCTTCAAGCCATGGCCCTTCTTGGTTTTCCACAAGGACCTACAAAATCATGGCCTCTCTAAAAATGCCCATTTTTGAGGTCCTAAAATTAAAGTTTTTCCAAGCTTTCCTCCCATCTTTGACCTGCACCTCCCATCCCTCGGTCTTAGAATCCATTTTTTGCTTCTTGGGTTGGGCTTGAATATGGATAGGAGAAAGAGGCAGCGAAGACATATCCTGTTCTTGCTGCATTCTCTCATCCTCCTGACCCTCCCTCTTGCATTTCTTCCCTCCTCGATCTTCCTTAATTTCCTCCCGCATCTCCTTTTCCTCCTCTTTCATCTCCACATCCTCCTCATCATCACTGTCAACCTTCTCATCCTTCACAGGTTGCTTCTGGCCATGAACCCTAGAGCTTTTTCTATTAGGGGTTATGGAAGAAGGAAAATTCTTGACCTGTTGGGTGACTTTTTGACTAGCAAAAAAAATCTCACCATCCTTAGAGCTTAAGCTCTGAATGTCATCTGAGTCTAAAGAGAAGCTAGAACTTCCAGAGGTCACATTCTCAGTCTGAGGGGGGGCATTGCTTATCGTCTGAGCCTTAAAGTGCTCATAAATAAGAAGCAGGAGCCCCTCATACAGAGTGGAGTTATCAGTGGGATTCTTTTTGAAGCTATCCACCACCTTACTCATGGAGGTTAACAAGTAAAAAGGAAAAGAAATTTTACAACTGTGCCGAAAATGATTCAAAAGAACAAAGTGGTGGATACAAGCCCAATCAAACCTAGGGTCCAGAGTAATATACTCAATTACAGTTCTCAGAACATACCTCCACAATTTCTTCATGGTGTTTTGGAACATAATACATGTCAATCTCCTTTAGGGCTTTCAATTCCTCTGCATCCTTCACAAAATCCCACACAGCATTAGCTAAGAGCTTCTTGTCCCTAAAGAACTTAAAACCCTCAATCAAGATTTTAGAAATAGTTGATATCACCTCCTCAGTAATCATGAAAGAAACCCCATTCACATATACTCTACCATTCTTCCATGAACCAACCATACTGTTGGTCACCTCCTGATCAAATCCATGCAATTTCATAATGTATCTAGTAATCCTGCCCTGATCCAGCTACTCCCAAACTTTTTCCTTGCTCCTCCATTTCTCTATTTCACTAACCAACTCCTTTCTGCACCTTTCACCTACCATATCTGCACTCTGCACACCCTTAATTCTCATATGCACCTCATACCATAACTGATAGGAACCTCTATGTATGAGCAGAATGTAGAAATAATTAACCTTTCTGTTGCTCCTATTACAAATGCAAAAAACAACCCACAAAGCATGTCAAATAGTCTGTAATAAATTACAACAATTACGGTTTCCCATGCTTCCTTTTTGGGAAGTACCCTTTCCCCTTAATTAATTCATGCTCATAATTACACATTGATCTTCTCTGTATTTCCTTGGATCTTGTCCAGTTCAATCATGTTTTTGACATTTGCCAATAAACTATTTTCGGGATGCCATGTCTTTATTTGGTTTGTGTTGACCCCTATATTAGCAAACTTGTCGACTATCGAGCTAGCTTCCCATAATATATGAGTGATGTGGACTCTACTGAATTTGGCAAGAGTCTCACGTGTCTCATCAATAAGATTTTCAATCGACCATGATGGCTGAGAGTTGTCTTTAATACATTTTATAATGTTGTTCAAATCCCCTTCAAGCCAAAGGTTAGTAAATGTGATTTCAAAAGCCAGACTAACAAAATTACACACTACATTTGCTTTCGCAAAGTGGTTGGTTTGAAATCCCAGCGAGAGGGAAAAAGCCACAATACCATCACCATTTTCATTCTTTATTATGCCTCCACTTCTCAAGGAGCTAGGATTTCCCTTGGAAGCTCAATAAAAGTTGGCTTTATGCCATCCTTCCAGGGGGAGAAGCCATTTGGCTTCCTATCTTCTTGTCATTCTGTCTTTTGCCTTCTCCTTTTTTCTACCACCTAATTCTATATCTCCCCCTTTCCTCACTAAATAGTTTTCCTTAATGTTAGCAAATATTTTCTTCCCTATCACTATAGTCAGCTCATCTTTATCTCTAAAGATTCTGTTATTTCTCTCCTTCCAAATGCTCCAATAGAAATGAGGTAGGATCCAGGAACTTAATTCCTGAAGATCAGACCTTTTGAACATGCATTTCCATTGGTAGAAGAGATCTAGAAGGTTAAAAGGCACATACCAATTGAAGCCCAAGTCTTGAGTGAGGAAAACCCAAACCTCCCTGGAGAAGGAGCAATGAATGAACAGATGATTGCCTGTCTTCATCTGATCTTTACATAACACACATCTACTAGGCATAATATGACCTCTTTTAATGAGGTTATCTTGGTGAAGATTTTTTCCTGTAGAGCCAGCCAATAGAACATATTAATTTTTGGAGTCAGGCCAGGGAGCCAAGCTCTTGACCAAGGAGGAACCTCATTTAATCTCTAAAGGGCCGAATACCCAGAGGCAATAGTATATAGCCCATTGGTGTTATCTCCCCAGACCAATTCATCCCTATTGTTATTTAGGGCCATAGACTTTAGCATTATCATAATTGGATTAAGATCTTCAGATATGACATAAAGGTCTATCCATCGTTTGTCGTTCCTATAGTTACTAAATTTTTGCCCAAAATAGTTGATGTAGTCATTCACCCAGACCTCATAGCTGAGGTTGTTCATAAGAGGGCCTTGAATAAGCCAACTATCAAACCAGAACTATATATCCTCCCCATTTCTTAATTTCTAAGAAACTCTAGAATTTGCTAGGTCCCTGGCTTTTAAGAAACCATTCCAAACAGTGGATCCTCTTGGGATATCTTTTCTAAAGAGGGTAAACTATTTAGAGGGCCTCTTTATGTACTTTTTTACCAGAATGTCTCTCCACTCCCTTGTGCTGCTGAAGATACACCATATTTGCTTAGCCAAAAGAGCCTTGTTGAGGTGAGTTAGCTTCTTGATGCCGAGACCTCCATTTTTCTTTGGGAGGCAGACTTTTTCCCAAGAAACTAGGGGATACCTTTTATTCTTTTAAGCCCCTGTCCATAAGAAGTCTCTTTGAATTTTTTGCATCCCCTCAAAAAATTTCACAAGGATCACAAAAAGGCTCAAAGCATAAACAGACAAGTTCTGAAGGGTGGGTTTAACTAGTTGGCATTTTTCAGCTTGGCTTAGAGAGGCCCCTTTCCAACCAACCAACTTCTTACTGAATCTATCCATAATGTCATTCTAGAAAGAATCAGGATGATTCATGCCCAAAGGGAGGCCAAGATAGGTAGAGGGAAGCTTCCCCACACTACATCCCAGTATTCTGGAGATTTTCTTCTATCTGTCCCCAGGAGTGTTGATAAAGAAAATAAAACTCTTATCCCAGTTGATGAGCTATCCTGACCCTCTGGAGTAGGTATCCAAGATGTCCTTCATTTCCTTTTCCTCCTTAATAGAAGCCTCCCCTCCCATTATAGTATCATCAAAAAATTGCTAATGCATAATAGGGGAACTTTTAGAAGAAGGTTTAATACCTTTGATTCTCCCTTCCTTCTTATTCTTCTCAATAAGTCTGCCTATGCATTCTGCCAAGATTATGAAGAGAATAGGTGAAAGAAGACCCCCCTGATGAAGACAACGAGAAGGTTTGAAGAAATCAGAGGGGGATCCATTAACTAAAATAGAAAGTGAGGAAGTAGTTACCAGCTGAGAAATAAGCTTACATGTTTTGTCATCAAACTCAAAAGCCTTAAGCACCATATCTAGGAAAGACTAGTCAACCCGGTCATAGGCTTTTGATAGGTCCAGTTTAAGTAACATCCCTTCCCTTTTTCCAGCTTCCATAGAGTGAATCACTTCATGCACAATCATTATCGAGTCTAAAATTTGTCTACCTAGGACAAAACTAGTTTGCTGCTAAGATATTATCAAAGGGAGGAGCTTGAGCAACCTAGAAGTAAGAACCTTCGAAATGATCTTGTAAAAATAATTGCATAGGCTAATTGGTCTAAACTTGTCCAAGGAATTGGCTCCAAGAACTTTAGGAATGAGAACTAAAAAAGTAGAGTTGATCTCTTTTAGAATACTGCTAGCCCCAAAGAATTCCTAAATAGCCTTCACCACATCCTTCATCAAAATTGGCCAAAACAATTGGAAAAATAAAGTAGGGAAACCATCTGGGCTAGGAGATTTATCTGTTGGTAGAGAGAAGATAGCTTCTCTAACTTCCAAATAAGAGGGGGGTGGCTTGAAGTAGTTTATTATGGTGAGGATGGATGATCTGACGAATGTAGGAAACTATGTCATCTTGATCCACTTTGGATAGCATAGAATCCCAAGACAACAGGGAGGAGAAGAAAGAAATAGCTTCAACTGAGATTTCATCATCCTTGGTCAGCATACCCTATCCTTTCTCTAGACTCGAGATTCTATTATTAGCTCAATGTTTTAGAGTAGTAAGATGAAAAAACTTCATATTCTAGTCTCCCTCTTTGAGCCAGTTAACCCTTGATCTTTGTCTCTAGAACTTCTCCTCTTTACTAATAATATTGTGTAATTCTAAAAGGATAGATAGCTCAGCCTCCCTATTTAACTCATCATACCCATCCTCCTGAATAGAGGCTTGGATAGAAGAAATATTGTCAAATAGGACTTCCTTCTCAAAGAATATGTGGCCAAAATCAGACTTGTTCCAAGCTTTAACCATTCTTTTAATGTTGCTAAGTTTTCTAGAAACCTTGTACATAGCTGTGCCTCTACATCAATACTCCACCAGAGCTTTATCTTAGCTAAAAGATCAAGGTGGGAGGTCTACATTTTTTCAAAACAAAAAGGGAGAGGTCTATTGGAGCCTATAGGAACAACTAAAAAGGAAATAGGGGAATGGTTAGAACCCACTTTGGGAAAAAGAGCTAAATTGCAAGAGGAAGACTGCAACCAGTTAGGAGCAATAAGAGCTCTGTCCAGTCTGACCTGAATACAATCTTGACCAATGCATTTATTTGACCAAGTAAAGGAACCTCCCATGTGGTCCATATCTAGAAAAGCTAGACCATTAATGAAGTTTGATAGGTCGTGTTTACTTTCCCAATCTAGAGGTAGACCTCCCTTCTTCTCCTCATCCAACAGAGGTGTGTTAAAGTCACCCATAATAATTCCTTTCTTTAAATTGCTACTCTGCACGAGACTTTGAGCTCTAATCTAGTAATTCTTTCTTTCTCTCTTATTTTTGGGGGCTTATAAATTCAACAAGAACCAACAATCATTGGAAGGGATATGAAAAATTTTACACAAAAGAATATTGCCTTCATTGTAAGCAGATTCCATTCTAAAATTTTTGGTTTAAAAAAGGGTTAGTAGACCCCCAGAGGCACTATCAAAGTCTGAAGCCTCCCCACTCATCAAGTTGCTAAACTTAATCTTCCCCAAAAGGTCCCTTTTCATCTTAGTTTCCTGGATCATCAAGATGTCTGGTCTCTGATCTCTAATTAGGTTCCTTATAATTTCTTGTTTATGGGATCCTTTAAGGCCCCTAATATTCCATGATATGATCTTCATATTTAATTCTTGGAACATTCCTAAAGAGTTCTTTGGCACCCATTCACCAAGCTTCTTCTGGTCTCCTCCTCTCTGGCTTCCTTCTCTGATCTTTTGTCTCTTTTGGCCGCTGAGCCCACATCTAGTTTGTAGCAGCTCCTAGTCTCTGCCGGAGAGGCCATAGAAGGTTGTCTAACATTTTTCTTCCTGGTCTTTGGGGAAAGAAGGACTTCACTCTCCATGTCAAAATTCAACAACCTAGAAGCCTTGAGGTCAAACTTTGGGTTGCTTGGAAGATCCTCCCACTGGTCCAGATCCTTCACCAAAATAGCCATCTTTCTTGTACTAATCCCTCTAGCTTTAGAGGAAATAAGATTTTATTCTGGGTCTTGATAGATGATAGTATCCCTATTAACTCTATCCTTCTCCTCCTCAATGGAGGCCAGGTCATGCCCTTCCACAAAAAGTGGAGACCTTAACTTCACAACCTCCTGAATAGCCTGCTGTGGGGCATCCTTGCCTTCTATTTCTCCTGAAATAACTTGAGGATCCACTCTTTCCTCAACTAGAGCACCCTCAGTCAGTTGGGTTTGGACATTAATCATTTGCTGCTCCTTAATGACTAGAGAGGAATTTGGGGCTGTCTTCAACAACACATCCTAAGGAACAGTCTTTCCATCCATACCTAGAGGTAAAGTGGAATCAGAAGGTTGCAATTGATTAACCTTCTTTGAAGCTTCTACAACCTTCTTATTCGCCGAAAGAGGACCCTTCTGGCCCTAGTTGGTGGTCTTTTTTTTCCATACTTTCTTGATCATAAAGAGAGAAGCAGCAGAAGGATTCTTCTTCTAAATTGATTTTTCTTTTGGGCATTGAAAAGCCTTATGGCTTGTCTTAAAACAATGATAACATCCAAAAGGGACACTCTCATAATCCAACTGCTGAATATGAGTGCCAAGTTTTGACTGAAAGCACACCACTTTAGGCATATCAACCCCTTCCCTAACTCCTATATAGATCCTTGCATAGGTTAGCTTGCTATTAGAAGTAGTAGTTGGGTCATGGAGAGAAGCTCTCCAAAAGAACTAGCCACACCCATAAAAACATCCTCATTCCAGAATTCCAAGGGCAGCTCAGGGAGTCTAACCCATACTGGAGCTTGCTAAAAGAAAGATTCATTTAAATCAAATTTTGAAGACCATTTTTGCAACACTAGGGTAGCCGTTCCAATGATCCAGGGTCCTTTACACAGGATGTCAACCATATCCTCTTTATAGGTGAATTCAAAGGAAATAAATCCTTTTGCCATAGCAGTAACACTGACCTACCCTTTCAAACTCCATTTCTTCTTTGTGAAGGACTGAACAACATTGATGTTTGGTCTCTGACCCATAAACTTCCCCACAAGTGTGGATGCCATTGTAGCAATGCTGTGGTCAACAATTTAGTCTGGAATGGCAATCGTGCATGATCCCTTTTCTAGTCCTCACACAACCTTAATCGGAGGGAAAGAGGACTTACTAGAAGGCTTTATACTAAAGAGTGAGGCCCATTTCACTGGGATATTCCTTGGCCCATCCACTTTGGATTGCATTTCTAGCTTATCCTTGGTTCCACCAGCTGCATGTGGGTCCCCATCCCTAGACTCTGCCTCTCCACAGTTAGCCTGGATCCCATCCTACGTACCTAGTTTTTGAGATCCACCTCCCTGAGATTTCTCGCTCAGCTTCAGGTTTGAAATTTGAACATGCACTTCTCGATCTCTCCCCTGCCCGCTCCCCTTCATTTTTCTAAAATGGGAACATAGTGTTTTGTTATGTGATGTTGGTATTGGATTGATTGTTCTTTCTTTTGGAGTATCTTATCTTCTTGAGTAGTATGGGTTACCTTTGAAGTAGTTTTGGCTTTTAGGATTTCTATCCTAGGAATGATTTATGTTTGATTAGCGATTTGTGAATCATTCATTATCTTCCTTGCACAGTGGGAGTGGAAGCCTAATTAGGTAACCACATAGTCGAGAGGTAGTATCTTCTTACCATTTGGGCCCCCCTCACATTGCCAGTTGTTGCATGTTCAATGCAGGAGATGTACCTTTATCATTCTTATTTCTTATCTCAGAGACTTATTTTCAATTGATGTATATATGTTATCATGTATTTCAATGTATTGTATCTATTCTCACATACCTTGTGACATGTGCAGTGGATGTTATTTATTGGATGTACTTTCATAATATTAGTTATACTTATGCATTTTCTTATGCGATTATGTATCTATTATTTCTTTATGATCATTAGACATTATACTTGAAACTTAAACTAATAAATTTAAACTTCTTAAACATGACTTGATGTGAAGGAACCCTTGAGGAATTGAAACTGTATTCATAATTTCTTATGTGTATGTTCATATCACTTTCACATTAATTTTATCTTGAAGTTATTTAAACTTATGAAAAAATTAGTTTAGTAAACTTGGTAACATATTAGGTTTATTTCTTTTAGGTTCATGAGCAAGGCGTTACAATATACCTTGCTAGACATTGAGAGAAAATGATGTGATCTTGCTTGAGAACTATTAATCTCTAAATCATTCTAAAAAATCTAAAACAAATCATATATGATGCTAAAAAAATCCTAAAAAGAGGAAAATGTTTGAAAAAAATGGTCATCTTAGTGAAAACCTAGCAATAGGCACTTTGATGTGTCACAAAAAGAAAATTCAAAAATTCAAGAAATACAAAAAAAATTGAAAAAAGTCCTAAAAAAAATTTGCCAAGTGGTGAAAACCTATAAATAGGCACTACTTGAGACCCTTGCACCTATGTCTATCAGTCTCAATCACTCACTCTGCAATACAATTTCTATCTTGAAATTGTTTCTTGCCCTCATCTTGGGGGCACATCTGCTTATCCTATTGAGGTCTCATTGTGCATTAAAGTTTCTGTGGAAACTCACAAAAAAATGTTTCTCAACACTACACCCCCTCCCTACCCCAACTTGACATCAAGTGTTTCTCAACACTTTTCAGCTAGTTTACCTACAATCTCTAATGTCGCAATATTTCTCACTATCAGAATCAAGTCTTGAAGAAGTGACCAAGTGACTTACACCAACACACTTAACCATTTAAACAACTGAGCTATGATGAACTTTATCTACTTTGTCTATTGTCTATGATAATTTAAATGCTATGTGTTCCCTCCCTAATAGTCTTTCAAGGATGTCTTGGACTAGAAGACTGGGGGCATGGGGCATGTTTTCTTGCTTTCTACTTGTGGGTATACTTTGTTCATCTATAGTGTTTAAAGCATTCATGCTTGTCCTATTTGATGCTTTGACTTACAAACATACCATCCTTGACTATTTTCTCAAGACCGCACTTAGGGATTATCTTGGCACTAATACCTCAATATAGGTGTAATCTTGCTATATCAAACCTAGGGAATCTAATTGCTTAACCATCTTGACCTACATGTCTTTGATTCTTAGATTGGATTACCATATTCCTATCTAATATCAATCATATTCATATCTTCATAGTTACACTAGTGATGGTTGTATGATCTCATGATGTCCCTAAAATGCTTAATGATGAAATTAGAGTCTAAATGTTATGCATTTCTTGCTGGTAAACCAATTTGCATATTAGTTTGCACTTTAGGTTCATTTTCTAGCTCAGCCTTGCATTTCTACATATGGGGAGAGCTCTCTCTTCATCTTTTTTTTGAACATACTAGCTAACTGCTTTCATACCTTCTTTGCTTTCTTCATCATTTCTTTTCACCTTTTTTATCTTTCACTTCATCTCTTTGCTATCTTATCATCACATCTATCTAAAATTTTGAGCCTCTTATCTCATTTTGATGTCCTAGATTCATTTTTAGGGTCAAAATCAAAATATGAGTTCATCTTGATAGTCAAAATCACATTTTAAAATTCTACCTTCTTCTATGTAGTTAGCTAACCTTTGGAGGTTTAATCTTTGAATCTTCACTGAGGCATCTTCATTTCTCCATATATTCATCATTTCTACACTTCATATCTACTCTAATTGATATTTTCATGTCTAAAATCACCTTTCTACTTGATTTGACCTAATTTTCATGCTTTATCCTTTGTGGTCAACTTTGGTCATACTCAGGCATTCTATCATTTTTGTATGGTCACTCTTTGGTTCTAATCATCTATCTTCCATCTTGGACACTGCTACATCTCAATTTTCTCATATCTAGCTCGTTTCTTCATCTCCCTTATCTCATTTCAATTTTGATTTCTATCTCAAGGGGGTAGAAATACTCTATCATCACTTGCTACAACCATCTATTTCTTAGGAGCATATGTTTGATCTTTTCATTTTCTCTCAATCTATCTGCCTTGCTACGTATTAGCATTCTTCTTGAATTCTGACATTGTCTCTTTCCTAGTGTTTAGTACTATCACTATCAGGCTGTACATTTAGGATTTTCTATCTCTTTCTACATTTTGTTCTTCAGAATCAAATATCTCTATCTATTGCTGCCTACTTGGCTTCGATTTTCTTTGATGCAATTTATTGCCAGATTGATCATGCATTAGTCAAAGAGGGGAAAATTTAATCAGCTAAAATTGGTCACCTAGACTATTAGCCCCCTTTTCAACATTTTGGCTAAATTAATTAATCAATTACCTATTCCAAGTTGCTAATAGTCAATTAATTTGATTATAACCTATAGTTTGACTATGCTATCCTAAGTTAATTATTTGATTAAAAAAACATGTCCCCTTTTAATTAAATAAAAGACCCCATTCTTCTAACCCACTTAAAGTGCACACATAAAGCATTATTTCTATTTTGCAAATTAAAGGAAAAGACTCTTTTTGTCTCATATGCAAAGTCAACTTCTATTTTATTAGTTGACTTGTGTGTGCACATGGATCACTCCTATTTTCAAACTCCACCCTTGATCTTCCATCATGTTGACCTTGATCTCTACCATCCGTATGGATTTAAAAGAAAGAGCTCTCCCCTTGTCAAAAGATCCACACTCTTGAGTACTGTTATGTTGCTGGTTTATCATTTGAATTCTTGAAGAGCTATTGTGGGAACTTCTACTTCTCATCTCATTCTCTCATCCATCACATGCTAGCTTAGAATCATATTGCATAGTAGTTTATTTTCTTTGCAATAGCTTACATTACATAGTAGTTAGATTGGTTTGTAACACTCTCATTCTTGTTATCATAGTTGCATTTTCATATTCATACTAGTTTTAGTTTACATTTGCATTACATTTTGAGAGTTCTCATTGTAGACACTTGCATTCTTGCTCTTGTCTCAAAGAAACTCTCGTTGCATGGTTTACTAGCAAGAAGAGTATCTCTAAGGCTCATCTGAGAGTCTTCAAGCTTGAATCATACTCTCTTACACTCTATGGATAGGGAGCTCCAAGCTGACATCCAAGCATTCCAAACTCATAGAATCACTTGGATAGAAGGGTTTAGAGTGTGACACCTTTTGGGTGCACACATACAAGGTATTCGATCAACTTTCCAATCAATAATGAATAAGAAAAATTGATTTTACATGCCAATAACCCCCATATAGCATCCCTTCCTAAATAAAGAGGATATTTTATTGAACTATCTTCATTCTTGTATTTTTATGTTGTAGTTGAAAGTAAAACTTACAATGTTTGAAGGTTTGAAACAATTCCAATGTACAAGAACCAACATTAATTCTTTAGTACCAAATCAATATAATTTTTTTCCTCTAATTTTTTTAATGTTCCACTTGTCTCATAATATTACCAAAATGTAGGAAAGAAAATTAGAAGAGATCACAAAGCTGCAAAAATCTCAATGAAATCCCTTGAAGCTATTTTACATGGCAATGTGTCTAACAAATTCTAGGATGCCTTGAGATTTTTGGATATAATTTCTAGACAACATGTTGTGAGGAAGTATGTTCATTATTTAGCAATTTTTTGAATACTTTTGGGCATCCTTGACACAACTTTATCAAATCTTTCCCCAAACCCTACCATACTAAAGGTAGGAACTTTCGCACTTGTGTCCCTTTTTTTATATTCAATATCATAATAGATTATAATAGATATAGTTATTAATAATTTAGACTATGAGTGTGTGTGTTTATATACTTAATTACTACCTTTTGAATTTTTTTATATTTTTGTAATGTAGTGGTGGACCTATTTGTTATTTAGTTAGTGGGTCTTCTTGCATTTAGATCTTTATATTTGGGTCTTTTAGTTTATTTGTTTTTGCCTTTGTAAGCAGGTAGGTTTTTCTTTTACATCACATTCACATAAATTTATATAACTATATAAATGTATATATATACATATTTAGATCACACACACCTTCCTATATATCTATATTTAGATAAATAAATACACACACACACACACACACACACGTTCTTGTAAAAAGTTATAGTTATATATTTATTTATTTGTTTGGTTTTACATTATTTTCTTGGTTTTTTTTTCATATGTTTTTAGTTTTCTTTTTCATATTTATTTGTGTGCTTGTGTCTTTTCTTTCATGTTTCCTTGGTTGTGTTTTTCTTGTTCTTTTGGTATTGTTTATAAGTTTTTATTTTTATTTTTAATACTTTTAGCTCTTTCCAAATCATTTTTTGAAGGGTGTGCTTTGTTAGTTTATATCTTTTATTTGTCTTACCTTCTTAGTTGTTCCCCTATTCATTTCATTGACTTATGCAGCCCTAATTTTGTTTTATGCTCAATTAGACTCAAACCCAAGACCTCCTAAATAAGAGGCTCACAATTTACCATTGTGTTGTAGCCTCTTTCCTAACACCACCATTTTGTTATATCTTTTCATAAGCTTCACCAATTTTTGTTTTCATATTAAATAGATTAATGTAAATTTTTATGAATATCTATGTATCCATTTAGCCTATTAGTCTGTATTGGTCAAAGGTTGATCAAAATGGTCAAACTAGTCATGGTCATTAAATAACATGGAGGGGGCATAAAAATCATATTTTTAGTTCATTTAATTAATACTAATCATGTTTACAATGTTTTATTGAACCCTAGTGATACCACTATTTTGACCACAAAGAGCTTAGAGTGTTCACAAGTACTCCAAATTGGAGCATCTCCAAGGTGTCGTAAGCATGTTTGGGTTGTGATCTTCTAATACTTTTAACTTAGACCTCATGAGGCCTATCAAAGAACTATTATATTCTTAAGGAAAATAATATTGATTTCCACAATAACCTCTCTCGATTCTGGGAGATTCGATTTTGTTTGAAATTAGCAAAACAATTTTGATCGATGCCAAACCTCATAGTGTTCCTTAGTGAATTGGTGCACTAGCGCACAACTTTCAAACTATTTTTCATGGTATTGTTCTGTCAATTCTGTTAGCTTTGGATGGCTAGGTGAACTCTAGTGACACCACTATTTCAACCACAAAGAGCCTAGAACATTTACAAGCACCCTGAACTAGAGTGTCTCCAAGGTGCCTTAAGCACATTTGGGCTACAATCTTCTGATGCTTCTAAATTGGAACACATGAGGTTTATCAAATAATTCATTGATTCTAAATAACCATGATATCAATGCCCATAATAACCTCTCTCAATTCTAGGAGATTCAATTTATTTTGAAATTGGCACAACAATCTCGGTCAATGCCAAACCTCAGTGTTCCTCAATAACTTGGTGCACCAGTGCGCAACTTTCAAACCATTATTTGTAGCATCATTTCATCAAAATATTAGATCTAGATGGTTGGATGAACCCCAGTGACTCCACTATTTTTACTATGGAGAGCCTAAAATGTTCACGAGCACCTTGAACTAAAGTGTCTCCAAGGTTCCCTAAGCATGTTTGGTCTGCAATCTTCTCATGCTTGTTACTCAATACTCATGAGGCCTATCAAAGAACTTTTAGATGCTAAAGGACCATGATATCAATGTCCACAATAAGGTCTCTTAGTTCTAAGAGATTCAATTTCATTTGAAATTGGCACAACAATCTTGGTTGATGCCAAACCTCATAGTGTTCCTTAGTGAATTGGTGCACCAACATGCAACTTTCAAACCATTCATCGTGGGACCATTTATCTAGTGCCATTAGATCTAGATGGTTGGGTGAATCCCAATGACACCACTATTTTGATCACAAAGAGCCTACAATATTTCTAAGCACCCTAAACCAGAGCATCTCCAAGGTGTTTTTAGCACATTTGGAGTGCAATCTTCTTATGCTTGTAACTCAAAACTCTAAGTCTTATCAAAGAACTTTCAGATGATAAAGGATTGTAATATTGATGCCAATAATAACCTATCTCAATGATGAAAGATTCAATTTCATTTGAAATTAGCACAATAATCTTGGTTGATACCAAACCTCAAAGTATTCCTTAGTGAATTAGTGTACCAGTACACAACTTTCAAACCATTCATTGTATAATCATTTTTTTAGTGCTGTTAGCTCCAAGTGGCTTGGTGAACCATAAAGACACCATTTTTTTTACCATAGAGATCCTAGCATGTTCATGAACACCCCCCAAGGTGCCTGAAGTACATTTGGGCTGCAATATTTTGATGCTTGTAACTTAGAACTCATGAGGCCTATCAAAGAATGGTTAGATGCTAAAGGACCATGATATCAATTTCCACAATAACCTCTCTCAATTATAGGAGATTCAATTTAATTTGAAATTGGCACAATGATCTCAATCAATGCCAAACTTCATAGTGTTCCTTAGTGAATTTGTGCACCAGTGCACAAATTTCAAACTATTCATTATAGCATCATTTCACCAAAGTTGTTAGCTCTAAATGGCCAAGTGAACCCTAGCGAGACCACTATGTTGACCATAGAGAGCCTAAAGCATTCACAAGCACCCTAGACTAGAGTGTCTCTAAGGTGCCCTAAGCACATTTGGACTGCAATATTCTAACACTTGTAACTCAAAACTCATGAGGATTATTGAAGAGCTGTTAGATGCTAAAGGACTATGATATTGATTCTAACAATAACCTCTCTCATTTCTAGGAGATTCAATTTCATTTGAAATTGGCACAATGACCTCGGTCGATGTCAAACTCATAGTGTTCCTTAGTGTATTGGTGCATGTGCATAATTTTTTAACCATTTTTGTGGCATCATTTTGTTGGTTCCATTAGCATTGGATGGTTTGGTGAACCCCAATGACACTACTATTCCAACCATGGAGATCCTAGAACATTCACGAGCACCCCAAACTAGAGTGTCTCCAAGGTGCCCTAAGCACTATTGGGTTGTTGATGCTTTTAACTCAAAAATTGTGAGGCCTATCAAAGAAATATTAGATGATACATGACCATGATATTGATTCCCATAATAACCTCTCTCAATTTTTAGCTATTCAAATTCATTTAAAATTTGCACAATGATCTTGATCAATGCCAAACCTCACCGTGTTCCTCTGTGAATTGGTGTACTAGTGTGCAACTTTTAAACCATTTCTCAAGGCATCATTTCATCAGTGTTAGTAGCTCCAAATGGCCAAGTGAACCCAATTGACACTATTGTTTCAACCATGGAGAGCCTAGAACATTCATGAGCACCCTAAACTAGAGTGTCTCCAAGATGCCCTAAGCATGTTTGGGTTGCAATCTTCTAATGCTTGTAACTTAGAACTCATGAGGTGTATAAAAGAATTATTAGATTCTAAAGGACCATGATATCGATGCCCACAATAACATATCTCTATTACGGGAGATTCATTTTTTTTGAAATTGAACAAAAATCTTGGTCGATGCCAAACCTCATAGAGTTCCTTAGTGAATTGGTGCACTAGTGTGAAAATTTCAAATTGTTCACTGTGACATCATTTTGTTAGTGTTTTTAGCTTTGGATGGCCAGGTGAACCCTAATGACACCATTATTTCAATCATAGAGAGCCTAAAATATTAGTGAGCACCCTAAACTAGAGCATCTCCAAGGTGCCCTATGCACATTTGGGTTGTGATCTTTGATGCTTATAACTCATAACTCATAAAGCCTATTAAATAAATATTAAATGCTAAAGGATTTTGATATTGATGTCCACAATAACCTATGTTAGTTTTGTGAGATTCAATTTCAATTTAAATTGGCACAACAATCTCAGTCATAGTGTTCCTCAATGAATTGGTGCACCAGTGCAAAACCTTTTACCCTTTGGTGGTAGCATCGATTCATCACTAGAAATTTAGTGAACACCACACATCAAAATTCCCACAAGGTGCATTAAAAAAATTTAAGCAATGATCTTTGAGAGTAGTAACTTAAAGCCCTTGTTGGTTTTTTTGTTCATCGTGTCCATGGTTAGTTGGCTGTTGAAAAATTTCAAGGGCTTGTCTTCGCTTCTGGCTATATTTTATTAAAGAGAGATTTTGGTTTTAGGGTTTCTTAAATCTTTGGAGGAGTTCAATTTTTTTCTATTAGTGTGATATTGATTTCATAAACCATGAAGAAGATTCTAATGAACAAGACTATAATGAATAAGATTTCATAAAACACATACAAGATTCCAATGAATTAGAATTCAATTAACAAGAATATAATGAATATTATTAAACTAAACAAGATTCCATACACTATACAAACACACATGCGAAAAAATTCACAATAATACAATATATCAAAATATATAATCATATATAAATTCAATGCAAATGTATGTCAAAATGTACATCTGTATTAAAAATATGGCATATGCCATCAAAATATGTCTATGAAATAAAAGTTTATACATTGAATACGACATATGCCATCTAAAATGTTCCCTAAGGCATCCCTAACAAACTACTATATCCTAGGCTATGGGAGGATAATCAAAATGGATCCTCTTTGATATACTCTTTGAACTCTCTAGCTCTTGTATGAACAGAAAAGATGAAATCCAAGTTAGAATAGTTAATTAAATAATTTGTACATATAAAATATAAATTTATTCAAATGCATATTTATCAATAATGAAGGAAAATTCATTTACCTCTCTCCATGCCTTCCTCCACCGCTGAAGAGTCCTCACATATGTCCTTAACAAAGCACACACCTCACTAAATCCAACCTTAACATGTTTGTATGGTTGTCAAAATGATCTAATACTTAAGCTATAATGTTATTAATAATAACATAATTAAGATTTCAAATTATAATTTACCTTAGGTGATCTTTGATCAAGAAATTTTTGCCACGTGAGAAAAGATACAAAGCCTTTTCTATCTCCCTCCATCATGTCAGGTGTTTCCTACGATAGTTGAAAATACAGTTTTTACAACGATGACAATCATTTCTTTATAATATAATAATATTAAGATAAGTAAAAAATAGATGATAAATAAACATACTATAGGGCTCTTGTTGCGAATGAGAAATGCTCAAGGGTCTATGATGGTGAATTTGGGTATGTGCATCATCAGAGGCCACCTACTATAAAATAAACAATGTAATAAAATTTCATTAGTACAAACAACTAAAAAGTACATATCTATCTATATCTGCATTTAATGACTATAGCTATATCTATCTATATCTGCATCTATCTATCTATATCTATCTATATCTATCTATATCTATATCTACATTTAATTACCTTCCCATTGTCAATGGTTGGTGGTGCAACCCCCTCACACTATCCCCCATTGACAAGTGAAACCTTCAAGAGAAAATAAGATGAGAAATCACGTAAAATACAATGTCAAATAAGAAATTAATGAGTAATCAAACAATACATACTGTAGAGGTCTCAATGCCATATGAAATGGTCGAAAGTGTGATAGCTTCCAAATCTCCAATCTCCTCCTCTATTATTAGCTGGACATAAATGAATCACATAATGTACATATATATGAACTTATAATTTTTTTAAATATAAATATTGATTTCATATTAACAATGCTATGACAAATCAAATTTATAGACTTATCATAAGAGAAGGAGTCCATGTCTTTGCCCACCCCTTCTCATCTCTTGTAATGCCTCGTTGGGGAACCTAAAGTTTTACTAAGTTTGACAATTTTTTATATTTAAAAACAGTTAAAGATAATAATTTAACAACAATAAATATAAAATAGTGAAAGCAATTAACATACACTTATACGTCAACAATACATAAATAGGTTATGACTCTTAAAGGTCCCATGATAACGAATCACATTAAATTTTAATTAACACTAAATCCAATATATAATAAATCCACATCAAATAATAATATACAAGTATGAATCCATTTAAATAATATACAGTCATCTCGAATGCCACTTAGCAATAAATAGAATGCATAATCATCCACTGTATAGATCACATGGTATGAGAGGCTGAAATAATATACATCATGAAATAGATTACATCATCTTGTAAGATCTATGAAATCAAATACAATACACTTAGAGTATAACCATCCATCATAGAAATACAAGATTAGATAAAAAGGAACATTGGAACAGGGAACATCAGCACAAACACATCCAACAACAACATCCGACAGTCATATCTCAATGGTATAAGAAAAAGCACTACCACCTGATCTCGTAGAACCCAAAATGTCCACTCCCATTGTGTTGAGGAGAAAACCAAGTCCCAAACAAGATCAAAAACTCAAAAGTCAAAACTAACATCTAGGTTCAAAGAATCACCTGAAAGCAAACTATCTCAAAGGGTACTAAGACACAAGTATCAACTAAACCCAAAGTCAACATAGACACATAGGAAATCTATTATGCATGTGGGTAAGTGTCATTGCATGAGCCAACTCTAAGGTTACCCAACTAGTCTTTTAATCCTCTGCCCCCCTAGTGACTCTATGTAGTACTAGTATCCTTTCGTACTAACAAGACATACTAACGAGTCAACTTTGATGACTTTCTGTAGTACCACTATATTGTCAATTCATTTTAAACCCATTTAATGAAATGTTACCACTTATTAAATAACCTACAATGGGTTACCCATCAGCCTCTTTAGGGTCTTGACCTCCATTGTAAGCCACTTCCCAACATGACATATAGATAACCTACCCTAAGCTCAGTAAAGCAAAAAGATCTCAAAAGATGACATACCATACATTAGTTCTTGAACAAGCAATTGACAAGCATTAAAATATCACTGATCAAAATTGCACATTCCACCACTACAATCATCCTAATTGAATTGATAAAAAATTAAGTACACATAAACCAATCCATGTCATAACATGACATCACCAAGAACAAATCATACAGACACCTTAGTCTTATACAAGCAACTAAAAAGCAATCCAAATACAAATAATCAAAGACTTAAAGGTTATATCAGATAGGTCACACCATTCACCTCAATTTCACACAAGAACACTAGAAAGTAATAAAAATTGATAGATCAAAACACCTCATAGAGCATACATGACACATTACCATAGTTGAGTATAAAAGATCGTGATCAAAACATCATCATGACATCACAAAATAGAACTCCTAAGCCTTTGGTAAACATCCTAAATTGGTCAAAGTACTAAGTCAACCTGACACCCAATAGTAAAATCATACGTCATAAAAATAGTACATACAAAAGTCATTTTCTCAATACATTAGGTTTTTAAAATACAAGTTTAATTCTCACTTATCAGTTTCAAGTTTTTAGTTTCGCTTTCAAGCATAAGATTTAGATATACAAGAATAGGGTTTCAATTTTTATTTCTCTAGTTACTAGATTCACTAAGGTTTCCTGAGTTCACTAGAATCCCAGACGATTCAACAAATTGTAAAAAGTTGTTTCAACATTGTTTCATAGTTCAATTCCAAACAAACACAAAATTTGATGTTCAAAACTAGGGTTTCAATTTTCTTTTCTAATTATTACTATTTATAGAGTTTTCAATCTTAATCAAGGTTCACTTCATTTTCTCAAAGTATTATAATTACTAAGGTTTTCAAATAATAATTTTTTCGTAGTATTACAAATCATTTTCATATATCTGAACCATATAAACACATCCAAGTTTATAAAAGAAAACATTAATTCTCCCAATTAATTTCATTGATTTTTAATTTACTTTTGAATTATATATAAATAATAAAGTGACAAATCAAAATTTCAAATAATTAAATTAATTTTTTTAACAATACTTATTAAAATTAATAATAATAATTAGTTATTACCATAATAATTTTAAATTTATTAAACTTTGGAAAAAGTTTCCCAAAAAGAAAACCTGTTAAAATAGAAATTTTCTTGAAATGGAAAGCTACTAAAAATAGAAACTTTCCCAAAATGTAAACCTGCTAAAAATAGAAACTTTCTTGAAATGGAAACCTACTAAAAATAAAAGCTTCTCGAAATAAAAACTTGCTAAAAATAGAGACTTTCTCGAAATGAAAGCAGCTAAAAATAAAAAATTTCCTGAAATGGAAACATGTGAAAATAAAAACTTATCTGAAATGGAATCCTGATAAAAATAGAAACTTTCTCGAAATGGAAACTTACTAAAAATGGAAAATTTCCAAAAATGAAAACTTACTAAAAATGAAAAACTTTCCAAAAATGAAAACTTACTACAAATGGAAACTTTCCAAAAACAAAAACTTACTAAAAATATAAACTTTCCAAAAATGGAAACTTACTAAAAATGGAAACTTACAAAAAATGAAAACTTACAAAAAATGAAAACTTTCAAAAATCAAAACTTACTAAAAATGGAAACTTCAAATTAACAAGGATTTCAATCCCTCCATTCATTATAGATGCTTTTTAAAAATGAAGAGCAATAATTTCAACAGGAGCGTTTCAATTTCTCAAAGCATATAAAAAAAATTTTTCTCAATCAAGGAATAATAACTCACATACTTGTAGGTGAGTTGGTTTGTGCCTTGAGGTTCACTTCCTTAAGGTCACAGGTTTGACTCCCTTGTGTAGTGGAGAAAGGTTGTAGGCCAGTTTCCCTTATGGGATTTTCATGCCAAGTACCTGCTTTGCTAGCCCTTGGTATAAGATTGAACTTTTCTCCCAAAAATTTTAAAGCTGCCACTTGTAGGTGAGTTGGTCTGTGCCTTGCGGTTTACTTCCTTGAGGTCACAAGTTTGACTCCCCTTTGTAGTGGAGAAAGGTTGTAGGCTAGTTTCCCTTATAGGACTTTCGTGCCAAGTACCTACTCCACTGGCCTTGGGTATAGGACTAGAATTTTCCCCCAAAAGTTTTAACTAGAGAAAATATATTAACAAGATGTCCACTCCTGCATCTATGTCTATGTTAACTCCTACTTCTGCATCTGCTTCTGTTTTAGCCTCTACTCTCACTACATCCTTGCAAGCTTCTTCCAAGGGTAGTGATGCTTTTGGTTGTGAGCACCAGTCTTCTCCTGACCCTTCATAGGTGGATTTTGGGGTAGGTTTTCACCTTGTGCCTTTGGCTGGGGACAACCCCTCTACTATGGCTAGGGCTTCTCCAATGGGTCCTGTTAGTGAGGCTTTCTATTCCCCAAGCACTGTGGATGGCTCTGCCATTTCTTATGTAGATGTGGCAACCTACGAGGTTGGGCTTGGTGGTTAGGTTGTGCATCTAGGGGCCCATGGTGCTATGCTTGTTATTGTAAGTAACCCTATTATGATCAATCTAGAGTTGGATATTGTTGATGAGATCTCTACTTATGTGGAGGACCTCTCCTCTATAGTTGCCATTTTTTATTTTAGGGGTTTTTGGCACTCTTTATCTAATTTGCATGCTTGGATTTCAAAATTTTGTGAGCCTATCATTTCAGATTTAGTCTAGATTTTCCTTGTTGCAAGGGGCTTTTTCATTGTGAAATTTTCTACTAATGATGATCGAAATGCCATCCTTTAGTCTAGTTTCTCTTGGGAGGAGAGGTTCCCCTTGATGGCTAAACCTTGGTATGTGGATTTTGATTCGTCAATTGAATCCTTCAACAATATTCTTTTGTGGGTAGGGTTGCCTAATCTTCCCCTTTACTTATGGCTGGATTCTATCCTAGAGGCTATGGGGGAGGCCCTTGGAGATTTTTTGCTAGTTGATACCATGTCTTCCAATGTGTTTTGGATGACATATGCTCATATCCTTGTGGACATTGACATTTTCAAGGGGTTCCCAAAAATGATTATGCGAGCCTCTCCTAATGGATTTTGGATTCAACTTCTTGATTATGATAGAATCCCCTTTAGATGCAGGAAATGACATAAGACTAGCCACCTAACTATGCATTGCTCCTCTAGAAAGATTAGTTTGAAGAAGTCACCTACTTGGTGGACAGGGGTTTCAGATGATCACTACATTGTTCAGAAAGCTCCTCATGATAGGGAGGGGCTAGGTGATTCTTCTTAGGTTTTTTTGGTGGAAGATTTTGTTGCTGCTTCTGATGATTTAAATGTTACCCTTAAAGCTAGGGAACAATATAATTTTCCCTCCCTTGGTTGTTGCAACTGTTGATTTTTTTGTTGCTCTGATTGCGATGCTATCTTAGGTCAATTTCATCCCTTCTACTACTATGGTCCAGATTCTAAGTGGTGATGGAATTTCTTCTCCTACTATGAAGGTTTTGGGGGTGGTTTGTGGTGTGAAAGAATTTGCATGGCAGAAGGTTTCTAGTTTGGTGGAGGATGGATGGACAATAGTTAAAGGAAAAAAGGTCAGGTCCTCCAATCCACCATTCAATATATCTTTACGCTCTCAAAAGATAGGACATAAATATAAATATTAAGTTTTCTTTACTTGCTATTCTCCTATTTTGTTTGAGGATGTCCCTTTTTGTTTGGCTCTCCTAGACATTTTGGCTGCTTGTTTTGTAGTAGTTGTCAGGGTTTAGTACTTGGAACCTTGGGGTTACAGGAGACCGTTCAAAACCTTTTAAGGTGGTAGTAGTGCACTGTGTTATCTATGAGGCCACCCTGGTCACCTTATTTTTTGGGGGGTGACCTATTTCACCTTTAGATTGTTGTAATTTTTGTTTGGGCTTCATTGAAAATTATTTGATTTGTAATGGGTTTCAAGCCCCCTTCAAAACCTTTTTTCCTTAATCAAAAAATAATAACTCGCATAAAAGAGTTTTCAAATTCAATTTGATACTGAAAACAAATTTGCAAACACAGAGAAAACAGAAGTTCAAAGAACAAAAACTACTATACAAATAAAACCATGAGATCCTACCTATATTTGATGCTAAAATGACGGATGCACAAAACATGCAACAATTCTCCTTTTTTTGAAAAACCTTCCTCTCTCCAATTGCTCCTCCAAAACTCAATTTTTTGAAGAAATGAAGTCTAGATCTTTGATAAAGATTTCTCCCCTAATTTTGGGGCTCTAATTGTGCAATCTCTAGAGGGAACTCGCCGATCAATTTCTTTTAATATTTTATTAACTGTTACATTTTCATGCAAACTTTTTGCAATTTAAAATATCTTTATTAAATTAATTTTCTTTCTCTCTTTAATTAATTTATTATATTTTAATTTCATGCATAAGCTTTATGCAATTTAATTAAAATAATCTATATTAAATAATTGCTTACTCTCTCTTATTGATTTACGAGATGTTTTTAATATAATATTTATTAATTTAACTAATAATATTATTTAGAGTTTATTATTTAAATAAAACTCCTAAATAATAATTTTTAAATTAAATAAATATAAATACACAAAAAATAGACTTTAATAAAATCTTTTACATTAAATTATATTTAATTAAATCATTAAATTATATTTAATTAAATCATTAAATTATATTTAATTAAATCATTAAATTATATTTAATTGAATCATTAAATTATCTTTTAATTCAATTTAATTAAAACATAAAATCACAATAGACCCACAAAACCAAATACGACAACTCAATTGAAAGTTAAAGAACAATGTCAAACTCTAGGGTCAAAGTCACAAATTTATGTCATTTGACAAATTCAGAAAGGTGAAGCTAATTCAGATACTTGTCCTACTTTCTAAGAAAATTGGCTTAGGGTTTAGGATTCAGACTCAAGAGTTATCTCCCCACTTATACCATTGAAATATTGCGATGGGGTTTGCACATATTTTAAACTAAATAGGCAATGGCAGGAAGTGGTACATCGCATAGATCCTGACTAGTAGGTGACTATGACTGCCTCCCTCAACCACATTAGGAATGTCAAACATAAGAAAAAGCACACACACACACACCATACACATGCAAGTATGGGGTACGTATCCATAGAAACCACATATAAGTCATTCCTCTAATTAACATCATGAAATAACCAAAAGTGATTAAATGAACATATATATCTATTGGAAATATTCAAGACTTAGCTAGGTTATTGAGAGGGGAGGGATGAATCAGCAATCTTTAAAACTTTATCAAATTTAGCACTTTTTAGCAATATACCAATTATCATTTATTGATCTAATTTCATGCATGATAAACTAAAAAAATTAGACATTCATAAGACTTGAACACAATAATTTGGTGACCCAAAAACCTTCCAAATAGAAAGTAAAATCGGGATGGGGATGATACCCACAAAACTTCAATATTGTAGCATAAAGTTGGCCTATTAAGGCTTATAATGATCACTTCTAATAATTTTCCCTGTTAGGAGCAATTAGGACTGCTAGGTCCACCTTGTTAAAGGATTTACAAACACACAATAAAGTATGCACTCTATTAAGAGATTTAAGAAAGACTGTTAAGTCTACCTTGTTAAAGGATTTAAACTGATTCACTTATTAGAATGAAACAATAGATCTCTGATGAACAACTGATTTGCTGATAGAGACTCTTTGAAGTACTGATCATCTTTTGTGATGGATATGTCTCTACTACTCCTTTTTTGATATGGCCTTCAATATATACTTTATCTGCTACTTGATCTCATTTGCATTTTCACACACTTATGTTCATGAATTACATTCTCACACTCATTGGATATGATACAATACATTACATATATACACCAATCCAATTTAGAAAACTAAAAAATTGGCCAATATATAAGTTAACACCAATATTAAAAAGTCAGCCCATATGAAGACACTCGGGTTTTGAAGACTGACTTGGTGAAGTTCTGATACATAGTGTCCACTATCATTACTTGGCATTGTCATGTATTCTGTAGAAGTAGAAGCTTGGTCCATACTAATCACTTCAAAGTAGTCTCAAACTTGGTCTGCACTTGGTGACTTAGTGAATATTGTGTCACTTGACATAAATTGAATCACTCGGTAAACACTAAACATCATATAGCTTGGTTAAAATTAGCTTCGTATTCCATGAACTGCTAGCTCAGTAGAAACTACAAAGCTTGGTAACCACTGGAGTGCTCAAGTTGAACTGCTAGACTTTACACAGCCTCATTCTACTTAGTTTGAACTATTGCACTTCACACTAACTAAATTCCTTTGGTAATCATTGGAATGCTCGGTAGCCACTTGGAATTAGTCAAGAAGACTCATACTGAGTTACATGGCAAACATTTTAGACTATTCAATGAGCTTGGTAGCCATACAAAATCTAAATAAGTGTTGTCACTAATAACAAACTTGACTGATATGTCAACAATCTCCCCCTTTGGCATTAGTGACAAAAATACTTATTAGCAAATACTTATATACATCACCATGTGATACTAGCTCGGTAGGGTATACTATTTTGAGATTTTTCAAAACTTATCTTTGTAAGTATATACAATATACTATACAACATATCTATAAAATTCTCCTTTGCTATATGCATTTTCTTCCTTTGCATGATTCTTCCCCATACAATATACATAGTGTCTCACTATACATAGTCTCTCCCCCTTTTTGACAATAATGCCAAAGATTTATACAAAACTTATTTACATGGAGACACCAAAATGAGATAGGAACTTAGAATGTACCTTAAGAATAAGTGCTAGAGTTTTATCCCAATTCTCTTGCAAAATCTTGCATGTATGGAGAGCAATTTGCTCTTCTGCAGAGAGTTCTATCATGTGATCTACAATAGAGAAGTTATTATCATGGATCAAGGTTTTTGAGTAAACAATGTGTTTATGCATTGTATCCATGATAAGAAGGATCATATTCTGAATATCTATCAATGATGAGTATATCCTTGCTTCTTCTCTCAACAACTCCGCCTACTTTTCTGACAGAAATCTGATCTTCATATGATGTGTAAAGCTTGAACTAGAGTCAATTTGTAAATTTTGTGCACTGGCTTTCAGATCCTCATCAATCTTTGTCGATTTTCTCTTTATCTCCTTTGTGAACTCGATAACATCACATAACTTTACAAAAAGTGATGTCACATTGGTGCAAGATGATTCAAGATTGGTCAAAATTGAGGAAAGCTCAACTTGTTGAATCGAAATTTGCTAAGAAATGTACTCAAGCACTTTATTATCAAATTTCTTTTTAGCTTTCTCAATTAGCTTATCTTGACCACTAGAGTCCTCATTAAACTTTTGGATTGCCTCTTCTAATTGCAATAAAATAGGTTGAGAAGTATCAACCTCAATACCTATAGCCTCAGACAAAATATTCTTAGGATCATCAATAATTTTCTATTCTCTATCTCTATCCTCTCTCAATCTCTTCTGCTTTGCCTTCTTTTGGAGGAGTTGACCAACTATATGCATTTGATCCGCAGTGAGATTATCAATGTCCCATTCAAGAATTTCAATTTTCTCATCTAGGTCTATATCCTCTTCTATCTCCTTTCCTCTACTCAAAAATCTTGTACTTGGTTGAACCTTAGGTTAAACTATCCTCGTACTTAATGTCTTTGTATCCAGAATGGAAACAATTGTAGATATACTAGGACTTGCTGTGAAAATTGATATAGTACTTATTGATGGAATCCTAATAGGAATGCTTGATGAATCCAAAACTAGAGTAGACAAAACTATAGTATCCATTACTGAAGTAGACAAAATTGTAGAATCCAAAATTGAAGTACTTATTGCTGAAGAGCTCAAAATTTTAGAAGCCACTGTATTCATGACTGATGAATTAGTAGCTTAGGAAGTGAGAGGTTGCAGCTTGGTAGATGAAGTGGAAGTCACTTGTGCTATAGATACATTGAGCTAAATGGGGGTGAAGAGTGATTGGACATTTGAAGTACCTATAGTTGTCACAATCAAACTCGCTAAAGCTATCTCTGAGCTTGATGTAGCACTTGGTTTGCTTGGAGAGTGAGGAAGTGAGGCAATGGCTATAGCTACTATCTTCATTGGGTCATTCTTTTCATCATCTTCTTTATCTTCCACGGTAGCTTCCTCCTCTTTTTCTTCTTCATCTTCCTCATTTTCATACTATGTAGGCTCAATATAAGTTTCTTCTACATCATCATCACTATCATCATCCTTAACTTCTACTAGGAAGTCACTTTGTTTATGTAGATGATAAAAATTCTTCCACATGCTTGTGGCATTCTTAACCACATGATCTATGTCCTTGATCAAAATTAAACATGTACTAAGTCTAAGAGTCATCTTATCTTCATTTTTCTTTAAGTACTCTTTTACCTCAACATCTATCATGCTAGGTAGCAACTATCTCTGGGTTTGTGCATAGATATCTTTTGCTGTTTGCATAGAAAAGTCCCATCTTGGCTTTTATTTTCTCTAATAATTCATTAGAGATTTGGGAGGCTATTTGATCTGGTGAATACTTCCATTTTCCCATTTTGGTTAACACCAGTTCTTCAACCTGCTTTTGCTCTTCCTTAGTGATCCTTTTGTATCTTGAATACTAATTTGGATCTTTGTCACCTTTCAATTGGAACTATTTAAATGTGATCATGATAGTGCAGTTCTAGTTCTCCTTTGGAAACCTAGTTGAAAATGGTGGAGTCACCCACTTCTTGAGTGACATGACCATCACTACTTGAACTAGCATCCTTGGTAGATTTAGGAATCCATTGCTACCTCATCTGCTTTCAAATGTTATCTACTTTTTCTTTCTTTTCATCTTCAACTCTACCTGTATTCATGTAGTTCTTGGCTAGATGATTGAGTTTGGTACAAGTGAAACATCTTATGTTGGTATCTCTTTTCCTTGTGTGATGTTTAACATAGTTCATGCCAATGTTTCCATATTCTCCATAGTAATGACATCTACACCAAGTGTTGTAGTCCCAATCAAATATTTCTTTCACAATTTTCTCTACTAGATTGAATGACTTAGTTCTGCATTCCGATGCCTTGTGACCTTATTTCTTGGATTTGTGACACTTGCCTTCAAATTTTGATTTCTCTTTGCATTCATTAGCCCTATGACCATGTTGACTGTAATTGTAGCATTTTTCATTAAATTTTTCTTTACCATTACTCCAACATTTTTTTGATGTATTACCTAACTTACCATAGTGATTGCACGTAGGTCTTTGATTCCTTTGAGTACCTTGTTCAGAGGATTTACCTTCTTCTTTGTATCCAATTCCTGCTTTACCCTTTTGACTATAAAGATTCTGCTCATTTAGTTGATTTAATTGATTCATGTCTGCTTGGGATTTCATCATTCTTTCATTGATTTTCTTTTTAGTGTTTAGGTCATTTTTCAATCTTTCACTGATTTTCTTTTCAAATCTTAGCTCATTTCTTATTCTTTCATTGATTTGTCTTTCCAAATTTAGATAATTTCTTAATCTTTCATTGATCTATCTTTGGCTCATGATTTCCTCATTTGCATTGGAGATTTGATCCATAAGATCTGCATGCTGAAGGGATTGGTTCTAGATTTCATTGTTTCTTCTATTTATTTCTTTTTTCATCTTGTTCCTCTATTCCAAGATTTCACATAGCCTTATTGACTAAATTTCTTGTTCTATTTTGAGCTTTCTTACTTCTTCTTGTAGGGAACCATTCTTCTCTAGGAGTTCTTTAATTGCATCATTTGCTTCATTTGAACTGCTTGAAGGGAAAAAGTCTTCAATTATTTCTTCAGTGTATTGGTGATCATTCATTTGATTTGCAAGTTTCTTCTTTTTAGGGATTGGGAAAGTTGCTCCTTAGCTTTCTTGAGTTGTGTAATGGCCATTTCTAGATCCAACTTTTCATTGTCAATTGTCTTATCAAGTCTGAATATCTCCATATTCTTGATCTTTGCTCAAGTTGTTAAACTTTCTCCTGAGAACCACAAAGCTCTGATACGAATTGTTGGAAATATTCAAGACAAAGCTAGGTTACTAAGAGAGGAGGGGTGAATTAGTAACCTTTAAAACTTTGTCAAATTTAGCACTTTATAGAAATATACCAATTATCATTTATTAATCTAATTGCATGCATGATAAACTGAAAACATAAGACATTTATAACACTTGAACACAATAATTTGGTGACCCAGAAACCTTCCAAATAGAAAGAAAAATTGGGGTGGGGATGATACCCACAAAACTTCAATACTACAACATAAAGTTGGCCTATGAAGGCTTACAATGATCACTTCTAATGATCTGCCCTATTAGGAGCAATTAGGACTACTAGGTCCACCTTGTTAGAGGATTTACAAACACACAATAAAGTCTGCACTCTATTAAGAGATTTAAGAAAGACTATTAAGTCTACCTTGTTAAAGGATTTATACTGATTCACCTGTTAGAATGAAACAATAGATCTCTGACTTACAATTGATGTGCTGATATAGATTCTTTGAAGTATTGATCACCTTTTGTGATGGATATGTCTGTGCTGCTCCTTTTTTGATATGGCCTTCAATATATACTTTATTTTTTGCTTGATCTCATTTGCATTCTTACACACTTATGTTCCATAATTACATTCTCACACTCATTGGTTATGATACAATACATTACATATATATACCAATCCAATTCACAAAACTACAAAGTCAACCAATATATAAGTTAACACCAGTATTACAAAGTTGATCCATATGAAGAAACTCAAGTTCTGAAGTCTAACTTGGTAAAGTTTTGATACTTGGTGTCCACTATCATTACTTGACATTGTCATGCATTTGGTAGAAGTAGAAGCTCAGTCCATACTAATCACCTCAAAGTAGTCTTGAACTTGGTCTGCACTTGGTGACTCAGTGAATACTATGTCACTTGACATAAAATGAATCACTTGGTAAACACTAAACATCATATAGCTTGGTCAACACTAGCTTCGTATTCCATGAACTGCTAGCTCGGTAGAAATTGCAAAGCTTGGTAACTACTGGAGTGCTCAGGTTGAACTGCTAGACTTCACACTGCCTGATTTTGCTCAGTTTGAACTGTTGAACTTCAAACTAACTGAATTCCCTTGGTAACCATTGGAATGCTCAGTAGCCACTTGGAATTAGTCCAAAAGACTTGGTAGCAACTGTAGATTTTGGTAGCTACTAAGTTACATGGAAAACACTGTAGACTGTTCAATGAGCTCGGTAGCCATACAAAATTTGAATAGATGTTGTCACTAATAATAAACATGACTGATATGTCAACAATATCATCATCAAAATAATCCTAAAATAACTTAGTAACTCATCACATATATAAATTGAGTATGAAATACATTTAATCTAATCTAGTAACCAAGTACCAATAATCATAAAACATAATCAAAAAATTGACGTAAAAGAATTTAACACTACAACAGAAAAGTCAATTAGGTGTGGGCATTACATCTCTCGTAGGAGATGTGCTTATCTCTATAGCCATGTCTGCTATGTCATCATCCCCAACCTCAAACTAAAACTTAGAATCAATAATGGGACCCAAAAAAAATTCTTTCACATAACACAAGTATGTGACACATAGACATGTGAGGAACTGTCAGATGTACTAGCACCAACATCATCAACATGAGGAGACAATAATGGCCTAGTTTGGGTGACTATTAGATTGCTCAAATGGTGAATGACTCTAATAGATTTCACACTAGCCTTAGAGATGACATCATAATGTTGGACTAGAGGAGGGCAGGGATATTGGGGGAGGGGGGGGGGGGGGAATGTGGTGTCTTTCTTCCGCTTCACCCTGGGTCTATCCTGCGGAGCTCCACCTCCTATACCCATATTCAACTACATGATCCAATAATTAACTTTAAGCTCTTTTAAAAACTCAACATATAATTTTCTTAAGAAATATATGGGCACCTCCAAATTTTTGTGTGGTGGCTTATCAAAAATCATCCACTAACAATCCCAAAAGTGAGTTTTAACGGCCTCATTAGTGCACCATTTGACTGACATTTTTTTTTTCTAGGGTCAACTTTTTTACTAGTTTTGGGGTCAAAAAATAGGTTGTTTAATTCATTTTTACTAATATTAAGGGTCACAACTCCATCATAATCCAAACCATCATCAAATTGGTGATGCATATCATCATGCCAACAAAGAGATGCATCATGTTGGTTGGTAAGGGCCTCAATATTAGCCATAATAGTATTAAGGGTGGCTAGCATGGGAGATGAATTAGGGATAGTTTTATATTCTTGTTGCAAAACCCTCAATTGATTTAGATTTTTTTCAATTAGGTCTTGAATTCAGGGAGAATTTTGAGGGGGTAGTGGTGGTTCTATATTGTTTTGAGGATTATCATTTTGTGGGGATTGTTTGGAGGTTAGTTAGGGTCTACCATTGCTATTTATAATGCAAATGAACATATAATTATAATTTGAATGAACAATATATAAATCAAACTAAAAAACTTCTATTTTCATTGCAAAAACCTAAATTAAAAAAAAAAAAACTAAATCAATTACAAAATAATAAAAATTGAACTTACTTGTCTTTGGATGTAACGTGGAGTGAGAAAATGGAAAGGAATTTTTGTATACCTAATTCAAAAGTTGATACTCAATAGTAGAGGCCGTTAATGTTGAAAGAAAATGACAAAATATAAGTGTTTAGATTTTTTTAAAACTCTATGTGCAAGTTTTGGGCACTCGATATAATATTTAGCCAATATTTCATGGAAAATTTGTTTTTCTACTTTGGTATTAGGATTCAAGGAAAAATGTTAGAGCAAATTTCAAATCACTTTTGGATATTTTTGGACTAGTTTTTTTTCCACATCGCTAGTTTTTGGCCCACCATGATCCTACACATACCTCCCTCTTCATCCATCTTTCCACTTGAGATCTACTCCTAGTACCGAAATGAGATTTCCTCATAATCTAGACATGATTTCTTGATTTTGGGACCTATTTTGGGGTCCCAATATTGTCCTTGAGGTTTGTGCACTTGATCATCAGGGATGAAAAGCACCCTTGATGCTTTAGGGACATATTGCATCCCTGATAGGCCAATCAAGGGCACAATGCACCCCTGATGAGGCCCTATATTTGATCTCCTTCTTTGGGTCCCATGTTCCAAGATGTTCAGGTGTTAACTTCTAGGTTGGTCGGCCTACAAGAGTTAGTCAAATTTGAGCTCTATATAAATCCTCCCATTTGCTTCATCTTACACATCACAAGATCTAATCACCAAGTGTCCAAGAATTCAAATCTTCAAGCATTCATTCAAGCAATTGAAGTAGTTTATCTTCAAGGTCTTCTTCAATCCAATTAACAACATTTAGTGCATGTTCTACATCCATTTATCTTCATCTTCTTAGTTCAAGTCCACTGGAAAAGTAAGCACATTGCATCTAATTTAAGAGATTCAACTTTGTAACATGAATTCGTACATTTTCTCTACATACTATTTCTATTATTTTAATTAAATTCAAGGCTAATTCCTAAATTGGGGTTTGACCAAGGAAAACCCTCCATCAACAAAATAAATCCTTTTTATTGCAAGTTGTAGATATTAAATTGATGAACAGGTTGAAGATCAAAGTACCCTTTTCAACTTTCTTCAAAACTGTGAAATCAGAATCAATATCACACATAGTCAATTAGGGGTGCACTGGAACCATGATGCTCTATTTCACTGATGATGATCTAATTTTTCCTTGAAAGATCTTTGAAAGACTTATGCGTTTCATCAGTTGCACAATTCTAGGCCTAGATCTAAAGAATTCCACATATTTTGATCAGAACAAAAAGCATAAAACAACTTTCAAAGGTGTGTCTCTCTCCCTCCTTTATCTTTTTATTATATCTTACATCTAGATTTCATTACACACACATTAAGGGTTATTAAATAATTGGATATCATTCCTCTATTCTTCCTAGATCTAGTTTGCATTAGTGCTCCTTGTTCATTTGGTTAGCACTAATCTTTCTAGACCTAGTTCTATAGAATTGGAATTGAAAGGATTCTCTTCCATATCTTCCCTCTACTCACACATGTCTGTAGGTTATGTGATGAATTTGGGTCCTATATTCTTGATTCACATTTCTTACCCCACATTTATTGGTAAACCTGATTGTCATTTTCTCCTCTTTTGATTTTGGAGTTAGATCCTTGTATTATCTTGTGTTTGATGTGGTGTGTTATCTCTTTCTTTACATGTTTTACATATTGATATACATTATATTGGGTTTGAGTTCATCTCATAAGGTTAGATCTCTTAGTGTCTTCTAGCCTTGTTGGGTGTATGAGCTTTACTACTTTTAGTCCTACTTATAACATTCTCATTAGGAGAAGTTGTAGTAGACTCATGGCTATTTCTGATCTAGATTCCTCTTCTCTACTTCTTTCAAACCTTAGTGACCCTATGGTTCTCATGATCTTAATCTTTCTATGGATAATGAATCCTCCCACTCATCTCATGATGAGGATGAGGCTTTAAGAGTTTCCCCTAAATAATTTGATAAGCTTTCTATTGAGATTTATAAAATGCATGATTAATTTTTATAAGAAAATTAGAATGCTGAGACTATTTCTTATTTTGATGCTATTACAAAAAGTGATCTATAATGATGAACACGATGTTAATTATTTGTGTTATCTTACTCACCTTGTCCATACTCATGTTAAGCCTTTGAATCAAGCCACTTCTCAAGCAGGGATGGCCCCTCTTGCTTCTACTCTTGAGCCTATTTTACCTATTTTTGTGCCTATCTCTAGCATTTCCACTTATGGTCCTTCGATCATAACTACTTTCATTCAGATGTCTAATCCTCTAAGTAGTTTTCCCTCTTAGTAGTCTTCTTTTTCCCTCTTTTCTATGGGAATTCCACCTGCTTCATTGCTAACTTCATAGAGCCTTCATATAACAATGTTTCTTTCATTTATCCTTTTACTATGGTTTTGAGTGCTCCACCTATAGTTTCTTCCCTTCTAGCTAATTCATACACTTTCCCTAGCATGTCAAATTTTCCTATTCCATCCATCCCTTCTTTTGATTCTAAAATCCTTAGTCTTTCTTAGATGATGTCTTCTTTGAAACAAGTTTCTTATTTCACTTAATCTAAGTTTAATGTTCTTATGTGTGATATGGGTTGTCCTTTATCTTTTAACATTATCCATGTGATATGGTGTCATGGTGATATGTAGAACATTGGTCTATAGACAGGTCTTCTAATGGGTTGACTAGTAGGTTACCACCTTGTTAGATTATTTTAAAGCCATCTTTTGTAACAACTCCTTCAATGATTCAAGTAGGGTGGGAACTCGACTAGGTGGGATAATCTCTCCATTTTTTATATTTTATATTTTAATATTTTCTTTTCATATTTTTTTTCAGTCAATGATTTCCTCTTTCTATGACCTAGGAGTTAACAAAGTCTTAATCTCATGTGGGTCTTGATGAATTATTTGTTTTCTTGATCTTAATAAGAGTATCTTATGCCTTGTGCTCCACTTTACTAAGAGTTTGGATCAAGTCCATTATATTGCTAAAATGAGGGCTAAATATACTATCATAAATTGGAAGCACCCAAATTTAATGAAGGTTCAACAACTGTTTAATGCGAGATCACCAATCTCCCTCTCTCTTTCATCTCTTCTTCCCATTTCCATCCTTTCTCTTGGGTGGAATTTGGGTAAAACCTAATAGATTCTATTTAAATCTCCTATTTTTATCATGTTAAGATCCAACTAGGATCGATTTCCCTTAGACCCTTCCTCTTCATCCCTCTTTCCACTTGGAATCTACTCTTGGCATTAAAATGAGATTTCCTCAAAATCTAGACATGATTTTTGGATTCTAGGACCTATTTTGGGATCTTGAGATTGTCCTTTAGGTTTTTACACCTAACCATTATGGGAGCAATGCACCCCTAATACTTCAGGGGTGCACTACACCCCATATGGGCTAATCAGGATCACAAAGCACCCCTAATGAAGCACTATTTTTTGTCTCCTTCTTTGAGTCTAGTGTTCTAGGATGTTTAGGTGTAAGCTTCCAGGTTGGTTGGTCTATGGGAGTTAGTCAATTTTGAGCTTTATATAAACCCTTCCATTTGTTCCATTTTACACATCACAATATCTAATCACCAAGTGTCTAAGTATTCAACTCTCCAAGCATTTCTCTATTGAAGATCAAGGATTCAAGAAATTAAAGGAGTTTATCTTCAATATCTTCTTCAATCTAGTCAAGATCCTTTAGGGCATCTTCTACATCCATTGATCTTCATCTTCTTGGTTTAACCCCATTAGTGAAGTAAGCAAATTGCATTCAATTCAAGAGATCCCACTTTGTAAGATGAATTCATATATTTACTTTACACACTATTTAAATTATTTAATTCAATTAAAGGTCAATTTTTTAAACTAGGATTTGACCAAGGTGAACCCCCCATCAACAAAAAAATTCTTCTTTATTGCAAGTTGCATATATTAAATTGACAAACATGTTGTAGATCAGAGTACCCTTTTTGAAATTCTTTAGAACAATAAAATTAGAATCATTACACACAATCAATTAGGTGCACTATACCCCCAATTCTCTATTTTCCCCTTATGATATTGTTTTCCCCTAAAAAATCTCCAAAATATTTTTTGGTTTCATCAGTTGTGTAGTTTTAGGTCGAGATTCAAAGATTTCCACTCATTTTGATCAGAACAGAAAACACAAAACACTTTCAAAGGTCTCTCTGTCTCTCTCTAATAACAATGAGGAGACAATTTTAAATAATGGTTAAACAACTTTGTATTAATAAATTTGATATGGTCACTAAATTAATGATTTGAAAATATGAAGTGTTTGAGTTGGTACAAAAGTGTTTTAAAGGCTTGTAGGATAACTAGTAATAACAGATTCACCCCCCTAGTTATCTAACAATTAGTATTGGAGCTAAGTGCTTAAAAGAAAAGTTTAAGGGAGTTGAGCTAAAGATATGAAGATGTATAAGAGAGAGGTACCAAAGCTAAACACAAAGAATTTCTCATCGTGGAAGAGAAGGATGAAGCCACATCTATCAATAATTGGGGACTATGCATTACATTATCTTGAGAACTAGTACACACAACCAAACCTTCCTATGAGAGTTGATGAGATGAACTATAAGAAAGACAATAATAGTGTGATGATTGAGATTACCTTTGTATTGAATTATGTTGAATTTGATGATGTCAAGGAATATGGACCTACTAAATAAGTGTAGGACAAGATGATACTTGTACATGCTAGATATTAGAATGTGTTGAGAGGCAAAGTAGAAAGTTTAAGAGGTAAATATGATGAAATGAGGATGAATGATGGAGAAAACATTGTTCAATATGTCAACCAAATAAAATAAGTTTTGAGTGTCATCAAAGCTACTAGAGGATTCATTAGTAATACATAAGTTTTAAGTAAAATACTTAGAACCTTATTTACTATCCATGCTATAAGAGTATATGTTATTCAAGAAGTTAGAGCCATTTATGGTAATTATCTTACTCTTGATGGTTTAGTTGGTAGATTGACTGTATTTAAGTAACTTTGATAATAGTGTGCCTAGGATTGAGAATACTTTTGTCTTCAATAATTATTGGAAGCTCAAAGAAAGAGAAGAATAGTAAGGAGGAAAGTGGTTTACATTCAAATGAGAAGTAAATGGAAGAGATTAGAGTACTATTTGCTAGGATACTACCTAGAGGTAAAGGAAGATTCAAAGGTAAAATGGCTATGATATGTCTTAAATGTAATGAAGCAAGCAACAATGAAAAGAAATAGAATTAATACAGAAAGAAAAAGGATCACAAGGACTACAAGGACAAAGGGAAGAAGTTAAGGTACATTGCTAAAGAAATAGAATCAAGCACAAAATATGAAAATAAAGGAGTTGAAGTGGTATATGTTGTTGTTAAAGAAGATACTAATGTGTAAAGGAAAGAGGATTAAAAATCCCTTATTTCTCATGTTAGTAAGAATTACACATGGATTATTGATAGTGGATGTTCACATCACATGACTGGTGATATTAGTAAGTTTGATAAACTTGAAGAATATGATGGAGAAAATGCTAAACCTAGCATTGACGTTCCATGTCCTGGGAGAGGTAGAGGATCATTGATGCATAATGATAAAATTAGATGCGATGATCTATAATTTGTACAAATAATAGAGTATAATCTATTGAGTGTTGCACAATCAAATAATACAGGTCACAAGTTGGAGTTTCAGAACAAAAAGGTAAAGAACTATGATGATGATAGAGAACTTATTGGAACTAGTGAGAAAATAAGAGGTAACTTATTTTACCTAGATCCTACAATTAGTATACACCTATTTACAAAATTTGAATATGTATGGTTATGGAATAAGAGACTTTGTCATGTAAAATTTGCTAACATTACTAAGATTCATAGAAATAAGAAAGTTAGCGGCTTACTGAGCTTGTACAAACCTAAAAATGCTATGTGTAAATAATGCCAATTTGGTAAGATGACTAAGTCTAGTTGTACTAGTAAAGCACACTCATCTAATGATATTCTAGAGTAGGTAAAAATTGAATTATGTAGACCTATGAAAGAGAGCCATGGAGACAAATATTTCATACTATTTGTTGATGATTATCCTAGAATGATGAAAGTAATGTTTATTAAAGTTAAGCCTAATTCTTTTCAAATGTTCAAATGGTATAAAGATAGAATTGAAAAAGAGACAAGTAAATAATTAAGATGCTTGAGATCTGATATAGGTGGTGAGTTTATGTCTGATGAATTCAATAACTTTTGTGCTGAGCATGGAATCAAGAGACAATTGTCTACCCCTAGAACACCACAACATAATAGATTTGCAAAAAGAGAAATAGATTAGTCGTTGATTATTCTAGAAAGCTAATGATTAAAAAATGAGTTGTACAAATATTATGGAGAAAAGATATTAAAACTACTGTTTATACTCTCAATTGAGTTGAGTTGAAGAAATTACCAACCAAGACACCATGTAAAATTTGGTATCGTCATACACCAAATGTAAGTTATTTTAAAATCTTTGGAAGTAGGTTTTATATTCATAAAGATACAAGGAATGGAAAGTTTGATTCTAAAGGTGATGAAGCTATGTTCCTAGGTTACTTTACTAGGAGAAAGGATTACAAATGTTTGAACAAGGTAACTAACACAATGATAGAAAGTGAAAATTTTAGAGTTGACAAGTTTGTAGATAAGAATGATGAAGAGAGCAAAGAGGAACCTGAGGACTCTAATAATTTTGTATATGTCTATGATGATACACCTAATACTATACCTTAGCACCTAGCTAAGTCATTAAAATGGTACATGGAGTAACAACAGAAAGCCACCTAACAAAAAAAGAGAGTGATTGATGAATTTCCTTTAGTATCGAGCCATAGATAGAATAAACCAAGTTGAATGTTGATCCCCAACCAAGTGATGATAATGCTAGAGATCATAGAATTGAACCTAGTTTAGCAAAGTATGTGAGAAGACACCATTCACAAGATCAAATTATTGGAGACAAGAGTGTCTGAGTTATGAAAATAAGTAAGTTGAAGGATAATACATGTTTGATTACTAATTTTGACCCTAGAATTGTGAAATTTGCACTTGATAATGAAGATTGGAATAATGCAATGAATAAGGAGATATATAAGATTGAGAAGAACAATACACTAAAACTTGTGCCTAGACCGAAAGACAAAAATGTGATTGGAAAAAAGTGGATATTCAGGAACAAAGTGAATGAGAAAGGTGAAGTTGTAAGGAACAAACAAAGACTAATTTGTAAAGGTTATGTCCAAGAAGAAGGAATTCACTATGGAGAGACCTTTGCACCTATTGCTAGATTAGAAGGAGCCATAGCTCTACTTGAATATGTTTCTTACAAGAAATTCAAGGTATATCAAATGGATGTTAAGTCTATATTTATAAATGGAATGCTAGAAGAGGAAGTCTACATTGAACAACCTGAAGGATTTGTGGAGCCAAATTAGAGGAACCTAGTATATAAAACGAATAGAGCATTGCATGGACTAAAACAAGCTCCAAGATCATGGTATGAAAGACTGCATTCATATTTGATTAAGATTGGATTTGTTAGAATAAGCAAGAACAATAATTTGCACTTGAAAAGTGAAGTTGAAGATAAGGTTTTAATTGATGAGATATTTGTTGGTGACATAATATTTTGTGGAACTGATTTGTTATGCAAGACATTTGCTAGTTAGTTGAGAAAATGATTTGAAATGCCTGTGTTTGGAGAGATAACATTTTTCATTGGTTTACAATTTCATCAAATAAAAGGAGGTATATATGTGACTCAACCAAAGAAAATTAAGGAGATCTTGAAGAAATTTGGTATGGATGAGTCAAAGCCACTTGGTACACCTATGATCATTGGTTGCAAATTATCTAAGGAAGATGATATCAATGAAGTGAATGAAACACAATATAGATCTATGATTGGGATGCTGTTCACAATAAAACTAATATTGTACAAGTAGTTGGAATAGTTGCAAGATTTTTCTCTAATCCTAAGGAGACACACATGATTTGAGTTAAGAGAATATTTAGATACCTAAAATGAATAGAACACTATGGGCTATGGTATGAGAAAGAAGGTGGTTTTGAGCTGAAATTTTTTACTGATGTTGACTGGCCTGGAAATGTTAATGACATAAAGAGCATTAGTGATAGAACTTTCTTTTTAAGGATAAATATTTATTACATGGCTGAGAAAGAAGAAAATTTGTATATCATGATCTATAGCTGAAGATGAGTATGTTTCTTCTGTAATTAGTTGTTCAAATATTATTTGGATTAAGCAACTATTGGAAGGTATAAAATAGAAAGTCATTGAACTAGTAACTATCTATTATGATAACACAAGTGCTATTAACATTTCAAATAATCTTGTGATGCATGCAAAAACTAAGCAAATATCTATCAAGTATCACTACTTGACGGAACAAGTACAAGAGAAGTGAGTAAGATTGGAATATGTGAAGTCTAAGGAACAAAGTGCTGATATTTTCACAAAGCCACTACCCAAGGATGCTTTTGAGTATCTAATAGGTAAGTTAGGGGTGGTTTACCCTATCCAAGATTCATTAGGAAAAGATCCATGCTGCATCAATTCATGGATGAATTAGAATATCTTTGTTGAGTTGGTGCAAGAGTTCACATGTTAGGAGTAGTTATAAAGTTGTGAAAGTAAATTTGATGAAATTGATGTAATGTGTAAATGAAAGGTACAAGGTATAACTACAAGGTTTTGTAAGTTTCTCATTGGAACTTATAGTTACCTTTGGAATTTTTGTCAAAGGGGGAGAGAATCTATAAAGGGGGAGAGAACCAGTAAGGAAGAGAGAATTAGAAATGAAGAATATCATAAGGATGAAACCAATGATTCACTAAAGAAAGAGGTATATAACTGTCAAAGGTAACTAAATGCGAATATGTATGATGTTTATAAATACAATAAAGAACCTGAAGTTGAGATCAAGAAGCTTGCAAATAACCTAAATGGAGTCAAAGAGCTGAAGATGTTAGTATTTGATGATGGTCTATTTGTTTCATAATTTAATGTAATATCTTATGTATTTATGTGTTTCTATCAATGCCAAAGGGGGAGATTGTTAGCCCCAATGGATAATGTTGTTAATGTATGTGAAAGTTCATACCAGTTGTTATGTTTTTATTTATGGCAAGTCTTAGTTGTTTAGGCATTATGCTAATTCAATAGAGTTCCATAACATTTGATTGATGAAGAGGATTTGAAGAAAGTATACTGATATAAGTAATGATAAGTGTATGGTATTGAATAGGCACTTGAATGAGTTGAAAAATGATAGTATAATGTTGATTTGATTGTTTTACATGAAGTTATAAAATCATGTATAAGAAAGATAATTTTCTAGGTGAATAAAGAACTACAATATTACCTGAGGAAAGTTAATGTTAACCTAGGGTAATATTTCTTGAGAGTGATCTAGTGTTAACCAAACATGGAAGGAAAGAATAAAAAATAAAACGTGGAATCCAAGCCCAACATTTGATGCAAATTAAGAATGTTTGAGAATATTGAAGGATAAGGATGAAGTTAGTTATGAGATCAATGGCTAAAGAAATTCAAGAGAGATATAATGAAGGAGATTTTCTATTTTTGGAATGAGCACAACCTTTGAGGTGATGGATTATTAATAGAGTAACCAAATACAATAAGTCTAAGAAAAATGAAGATCTAACAGATGTGTTTAAGAGGCAAAATGGATAGATCAGATGGAGAGATGAAGCAAAGAGTTTACTATTTAAGGAATGAGCACAAAGTTCATTATTGGTGATCAAGTTGAGAAGTTGATGAAGTTAAAAGTCAAAGGATAACCAAATGAGTTGCATTGTGAAGATCAAGAAAGAGAATTACTAAGTGGATGAAATGTTGAGTTCATCAACTAGAAAGAAAATTGATTGAATATAATAGAAATATGAACAAGAAAGGTAGTGCTAAACCTAATAGATCAATTTCACTATTACATTTTAACCTTTCTAGCAAAAAATCCCTTAATTGAGTAGACCTAATAGTCTTGTGAAATCCTATGTGGTAACATTCAATAGTAATGTTTTAATGTCCTTTAGAGCATGTCATTGTTTAGAAATGTCAAGGAGTGACAAGGTCTAGGTTATCTTTGGTGAAAATTCTCTAACAAGGTCACATGTAACAATTTGCATGTAACCTTCTACAAGGTTGGCTCCTAACAAAGATCACTTCTAAAGAGTTATTTTTTTTGGGTTTTGGTTCCCAGCTGTTTAACAAGGTTTCCATGTTAAATACTTGTGTCAAATTGTGTGAATGATTGTGATGTTGTATGTTTCTTTCATGTTTTATACTTAATGTTGAAACTCGGTATACACTAAGAGTTAATTTTGTAATTTGATAGAAACTGAAAGATATCTCTGACACTTGGTATATACTAAGAATAATGAGGAGACAATTTGAAGTAATGTTTGAATCAGTTTGTATTAATAAGTTTGATATGGTCACTGAGTTAATGATATGAAAGTATAAAGTGTTTGAGTTGGTACAAAAGTATTTTAAAGGCCTGCATGATAGATGGTAATAACTAATTCACCCTCCACCCCCCTATCAACAAACATATTATATGATATTAAATTTTTGTTACCCTTGCAAGTAAGCCTAAAGGATGATTGTGCACCAAAATTATTTTATTTTCAACTAAACTTTAGTCATATTTGTTAGTTAAAAACTTATTTTGAATGTATTTTATCATGGTATTATGATTTCTATGGATTTCATGGGGTTTTTGCTTCTTTTCTTGGCTTGGACTGATATGGGCATTTGGGCATGAAATAATGCGAGATGAAATGTGTAGATCTCTTGACACCTGTTTGACGTGGTAGTTGAATTTTTTATGGGTGTTGTTATTTATTTTTTGTAGTATAATATGGTATTGAACTTGTGTCACCCTTGTGGGAAAGCCTTGTACTGGTTTACCTTACCTTAATTGTTTTATTTTTAACTAAGCTTAGTCATGTGAAGGCATGAGGTATGATCTTAGTACCTTTTTCCTATTTTATTTTACATTCTTTTATTTTCTTGTATTTTAGGATTTAGTAATGTAGTGGCACAAGGTGATCATTGGATTAAGATGCAATGGTGAGTGTATTGCCCCATCAGGGAACCCAAAATAAATTAACCTAAAGTGTCGCTAAGTTTGCCAAACTTTTTTTTTTGAAAGATTTAAACAATAAGAGATAATATAGTGGAAGCAATGGAAGAAATAACTCACATACAGACAAAAAATCCATAAATAGATTACATCTCTTAAGGGTTCCATGATGTTGAATCACATATATATGTCTTATTAGAACTAAATTTGATACATAACAAAGTCCACATCATAGAATAACCATAAGTACAGATCAAATGAAATAATATACAATTACATAAGATGCAACATGGCATAAACAAAATGCATAATCATCCTTTCTATAAGTCATAGGGTATGGAAAGCTCAAAGTATATACATGATGAATAAATACAACATCTCATAAGATCTTTGGATAATCAAGTACAATACATCCTAATATGACCATAGAATATAAGCATAAGATCAAAAGGAAAGTACAACTACACAAGTACATCTACCAATGTCATCCAGTTGTCAGATCTCAATGGTATAAGAAACACTACCACTCGACCTCATAGAACCCAAATTTTCCACTCCTACCATGCTGAGGAGATAATCTTACGTCCCATACAGATAAAAAATCCAATAGTCATAACCAACATCTAGGTCAAATAAAACCTAATAGCAATCTATCTCAAAGGTACCAAGACATAAGTAATATCTAATCCCAGAGGCAACAAAGACATGTAGGAAATCTACTATGTAAGTGGGAAAGTGTCATTGCATGAGCCAACTCTAAGGTTACCCTAGTAGCCTCTCTAGACTCCAACCCCCTAGTGAGTCTATGTAGCATTAGTATCTTTTTGTACAGACAAGGCATACTAATGAGGAAAGGTCACAACCAAGCATTCTCTCTACTCCCATCCTAGCCTGTACTAGCACTCAAGGCATGGGTGATGTAAAATATTCACTCTTTTTAATTCACTTTAACCCATTTAATGAAATGATATCACTTATTAATACAACTTACAATGGGTTACCTAAGAAGCCTCTTTAGGGCTTCAACCTCCATTGTAAGCCACTTCCCAACATAAACATATATAGCATACCATAAGCTCATAAAACGTATAACTCATAAACTCAAAATATTCACCTTTGTCCTATACAAGAAACTAGAAAGCACCAAAAGATAACCGATCAAAACTCAAAAGTTACAACAAGAAAACCATAATATTCACCTCAGTCCTATACAATCAACTGGAAAGCACTAAAAGATAACTGATCGTAACCTCATAGGTTACACCAAGAAAATCACAATAATCACCTCAATCCTATACAAGCATCTAGAAAGCACTAGCAAATAACTGATCAAACCCTCATCTCATAAATACATGAATGCATTGTAGTGGTTGGGAATAAAATATTGTGACCAAATAATAAACTTAATTCATCATAGATCAAGCACTAACAATTACATCACATACAACATCATAAAATAATAACTCCTAGGCCTCTAGTAAACATACAAAATTGGTCAACATACTAGGTCAAACCCAACCCTAGTAAAATTAAACCATAGATCACAATAAATATAGTTTCATAAATCATTTGTTGGAAAACATAAAACTTTCAATTTACAAACAAGGTTCAAGTTTTATTTTTCACGTGTCATATTTGCCAAGGATTTTGAGTTGCAAGAATCTCAAAAGATTCAATAATTCATTAAAAGTCATCTAAATGTAAAAACCCATATCTTTTAATATAAAAATGAACTATCATTTAATAAAAACCAAAATTCATTAAAAATTTCCCCAAATTAAAATTGAGTTATATTACAAATTAACGATAACTATACAATCAAAACTTTTAATAAATATTATTAAATTTATGGGCTCTTGGCTTTTAGTTGGAAGACCGAGTCAAAAAAATAGGGTATGCTATTTTGGATTTGTTAAGGTTTTCAAATGTCCCATCCAGCCAATACTCACAACAATTGTCTTCAATTAGGCCAACTAATGCTCTATGTTCAAAGTGGAATGTATGGCATGATCCTTAATTGGATCTTAGGCATGGGGGTTTTGGGTTCCATAATCATCATCAAAGCAATGTAATGGCTGGGATGGGATGGTCCCTAGAAATTCCAGTTGAACAGTGCAGTGGTTGGGATTTGGCTGTATCACCATAGAGAGCTTCATGTGGGGATTCAACTACAGGTTCGGGGCAAGACTCGCACATTTTGGTTGCCAATACTACTGGTTAGATATCAGATATGGGTGATGATGTTCACACAATGTAGGTCACTTGCGATTATATGAAAGTTTGAAGAATTGATTTTTGTATTTTGGTCCTCTGCTTAGTTATATGTTCAGAGGTAGTATATCACTAGTACATTTGGGCTCATTTTTTGACCTTTATTGGTCAAAATTTTGACCCATTTTCGACCAATCTTCGACCAAATCAACCAACAAATTGGTCAAAATTTTCTACCATTCACTGGTTGAAAAATTTTTGGTCAAAAATTTGACCATCTAGTAGGTTGGTCAAAACTTTGACGAATACGGTGGTCAAAAAATGTTGGCATTGTTAGTGCATTTTTTGCCATTCATTGGTCGAACTTTTGACCAATGCTTGCTAGAAATCTGTAGGGCCCATATCATGGAAAATGATATCATGGACCCACTTCCCGTGTACTAGGTATGAAGATTTTTGATCGTGAGATCGAGCTAGGATCAAAGGGTGGCATTGACTCGCTATGAAGAAGTGCTCGGAAGTTAAATATAGCGAGTTAGCGAGTGTGGCCCACTATTGTTGAAGTCAAATTGCTGTCCACAAGATCAAGTCTAGATCGACGACGCTCGTTGACTCACTATAAAGAGATGTGCAAAAATTAGGTATACTGAGTTAACGAGCAATGAACCCACCATCGTGTTCTTAAAGGTTGTTTCAATTGTCTACCACACGATTAAAGTAAGATCAGTGATCATCGCTAGCTCACTATGGAAAAGTGCTCGAAAATTATGTATAATGAGTTAGCAAGTTGATGACACATGTGCGTAGTCATGCATGGGCTCGGTTTGAAGTGCCAGCCTTGAAGGAAAGGTAGAGGTGGAGGTGTTTTATTGGCTTGAATACCAATGTCTTAAGAAGAAAGGTGAGTCAGCTTAGTTGTAATTCCCAGATCGTAGGATTTTTCAAGGATCAACGACACAAGTTTAAAAAAGAAAGTGCGACGCCACTCTATTTTTCTATTCAACACATTTATGATAAGTGAAAGCTTCACGTGTGGGAGAAACAGAGAATAACATAGAGATTTTCATTAATTCCAGTCCCACGCAAACAGAGATTGCAAATTTTTTGAGCACAAGAGCCTGATTGATTGTGTTGTGTTAAGCCTGTAAAGATGTGAAACTATTCGTCTGTCGTTCGAGAGAAATTTTAGAAGTTTAGAGAAGAACAAGTTCAGCAAGTCAAGTAAGTACTCATATTATAACCTCTGTGGCATTCCAATTCTCTCAATACTGTCAAAATGCCTCCTAAGAAACCATTCTCTGGGTAAATTAATTATATGGATAGGAATGTCCATGATGATTTATTAGAATTACTCCCAGAATCTATTGTATAGCTTGCACAAGTTAAAAAGTTAATTTCCTTAAACCTTAGGTTTAAAATTGGTGATGGCCTATATGACAAGGGGAACTGGGTTAGGGATGCAACAACTACTCAAACTGGCCTTAGCTTGTTTAAAAAGTGGTTTTTGGAAAGAAAGTTCTTTGCCTCGCATGCTAATGTCTGGAATTTTGATTTGGGAAAGTTAGTAGTCCCAAGTGTTTTCATGGATTATGATTTGCTTGAAGCCATGGCTAAGAATTATGACCAAGCCATTAGGGTTGTAAGAAGAAAGGATGGTGTGCCTCTGGTCTCGATTACTCCTAAAGAAATTAGAGAGGTTTTTCACCTGGAACCATTATCAGACTACCATGTGCAAATCAATCTGCTAGAATTAGAGAATGAATATAAAGCAAAGAAGGATGTAATTAGGGGAGGTGCACTAAGGGAACATATTGGTACAATAGGAAATTTGCCAATAATTACTGCAGCCTCTAGAGAGCCTTTTAAGAAGAGTCTTTTCACTTCTCGGGCTGTAGAGATATACAGGACCTTATGCCGAGTTTTTGGTGAAGATGAGCAAGAATTTATGCCCATTGGTTTCATGTACATGATGGTTCAAATTGCTTCCTTCGGTGTAGATGTTATTTTAGATTTTGCTTCCTTTTTGGCTGAAGAAATTCACATTGGTTTAGTTGGGATTGCAAAGGGCAAGGTGGAAAAAACTTTTGGTCACTACTCTATATTAATGCATATGTTTTTGTTCAAAGGAGTGACATATTTTGGTAATGAGATGGAACTAACTAGAGAGGAGAATGGGGAAATACTGCCAGTCTAGTTGTGGAGTGCAGATATGACCTGGGATGCAAGTAATGCTAGTTTTGTTAGATTTGATAGATATTTTGCTACTAAATTGAGATGCCTCATATTGAGTGACAATCCCAGAATCCCTAAGGTACTAATGAGTCTCATCAAGCCTATGGATAACCCCCATGACTTGAAAGTTTCACATAATTGGGGAGATATCATCCCCTACCCTGTTTCTACTATTTTTAGAATCTATGGTTTCAAGGGGAACCCTCATGTTTTGCCTTACCAAGTTCCTTTGAAGGTGGGAATGGCTAAATTTTTATGGCAGTTAGGGGGAGTGGAAGAAATGTTTTTGTTGAAAAGGAAACTAGGGTACATTTTCCCTACCTACACAGTGGCCCATCAGTTTGTGATTACAAAAGGGGGATGGATCTTTTTGCATAAAAAATTGGAGTAGTATATGATGGCTATCTCTCATCCCCGTTTTTGTGATTCTGAGGGATTTTTCAATTAGATCTTGAGGCATAGAATCAAGTTGGGACTGGTCAAGCATGATTCTTATTATCCAGAGGATATTATAAGGAATGAATTCTCATTGCAGGAGCAGGAAACTAAAAAGGAAAAATGGAGAGTTTATTCCCGGGTCTTAGAATTCATTCATTATTTTGATAATAAATATGATCCTTTGGATAATGCTATTATAGAGGCTAACAAAATAAGTAAGCTCATGAATACCTTCCATGAAATAATGTGTCATACCCAAAACTTGAAGGCAAAAACACACACACAATTTTTTTTGAATTAATAATTAAACATGCCCTAGGTTTGAAATGATTGATAATAGTTTTAGTACAGGTTCTTTACTTTACGTCTTAAGGTTATAAACATGAGGGCGATTATATTGTTAAGATTTTGAAACTTTTGTTACTAGATTGATATCAATCTTAAGTTATGCCATTTAAGAATTAAACATATCAAAAGATATTAAAAATGTAAGTTACACTTAACTTTGACTAAAAGATAAAGGAAACAATCCAACATTTTCTATTGGTTTTAACATTTACATTAATTTGCAAGGATAGGCAATCAAATTTACTTACATAACAATGTACATGAATTCGGATCTAAAATTTCTTGCAATAACAAATCAAACAAAAACTACCTTAAAATTTATTTAAATAGCCAATTAATCGATAATTTAATCTACTTAATGGTCAAACAATTGGAGTACATTTAAATTAAAACTAGCTAATTAGTATTTAAACATAGCTAAGTAACAAAAGAAATATTAACAATTACAAACAACGTCCTTAAACAAACATAAGATAACCTTAAACTTTATTAATTCAACTAATTATACTTTAACAATTTAAAATTTCATTTTAAACTAACTAGATATATATATATATATAAAATTAATAATGTTAATAATGAAACTAAGATCAAATAATTAAATAACTACTAATCTAAGACTAAACTTAAAGTTTAAAACTAACCTAACACTATCTCCTAATCTAACTACAACTAAACTAAACTCTTAACACTCTAACATATTTAATAACATTTAAATAAAACATAACTTAACATAATTAATAAACTAACTAAACATACTAATTACACACTAAAAGAAAACTTAAATGAGAAACTACCTACAACTAGCCCCCCCCCCCCCCCCCCCCCCCCCCCCCCCCTATTCTAAGCTCCCCCCCTACTCCTAGGTCCGGCCCACCCCACGAGGCCCTCACATCCCCAGGCTGCGCACTGCCCGAGTCTGCCTCGGCACGTACTGTCCCCAGGCTTGAGTCTGGCCCAAGTGGGAGGTCAGCGCTACAACCCAGCGCTAGGTTGGACATAAGACTGCTTGCTACCATGTCAAATCAAATAAATTTAAATGGTTTCCCCCAACACATGCATCCATTTCCAAATGATGAGGGGGAGGGATGGGACAAGGGTCAGAATGACGTCATCCCAAGTGATGACCCAAGACTTGCAATCCATTCTTTTTAAAAGAAAACTCTTAAAATATGCATTTCTAAGACTGACGCCCAAGGAGAGAAGGCTGGACATTGATGACATAAAGTTTTTATGGTAAGAAAGGATATTTAGAATATTAAAGTTATAAAGGTTTAATAACTTATGCATTGTATTAGATATCATTCATATATATATTGTTTTATTTCTAATTTTAAACACTAGTACAAACTCATACAAACTCCAGCATCCTGTAGGTGGATTTTTTGATAATTTGTCTACTCTCTCTCTCTCTCTCTCTTGAAACTCAATGTATATTTTTCTTTTGCAATTATATTACCACAATAGGTGTTTGCATTCTCTTATATATTTCTAGTTTATCATCTCCATGAACCTCAAATGGCCATGCATTTCAATGAAACCACATTACATGAAATAACCATCTACGTATTCATTTAACTATCTAATAAAACTGATGGATCAACATAATGACTAAACTAGTCTTAAGACAATTGAGAAAATAAGAGGTCAAAATGATAATGCTCCATTCTTTTTGAAAGGAGTATCAAAATACACAAAGTTATTTCTCTATCATGTTTCAATTTTAACTGGGATCTCTTGACATAATTCTTCCTACATGTTCTTGCAAATTTATTTTCAACACAATCAACCATGAACTAAATCATTTCAAACTTGATAAAGACACCATACATTTACATGGATTAGCAACATCTCTCTCTACCGTCCATATGAATAGAGGCATCACCATACATCACAAATTGAATCATGTATAATTGAACATCATTGTTGCATCTTATCTTTGATACACATTCATATGACAACATAGGATACAAAAATTTTAAGAGAAGTAAATTTACTCAATCACTTATTTTATTATCAACCTGATTCAAGGCTCAGCTGGGAAAGAATCAGGAAGAAAACCCGGCTTCATTGCCATATATAATAAGGTTTAAAAAAAATACAATTTACAATAGGATCTCAATCCCAATTTTCAATAATTTTATCAAATTTTCTTCATGATCAAATCAAGGAGTTTATAATGTCTTCTAAATCTCATTTCAAGAACCATGGAAGAAACCAATAACTGATCGGGTGACAACCAAGTAGAACCAAAAGAACATCAAGCATGCATAATCATACATGGTTTACACAATAAGATTCACAGTGAATCAAGACTAGGGAGAGGTGGATTCTTCCAACTGGAGAAGTCAGGCACAACACCAATTTAGATGCCCAATCGGGGCGAATAACCAATAACTTCCGTTCTTCCATTTTAACTTGCCATACTCATACCAGGTTTGTGCTGATGGGTAGGGGCCCATAAAACCCTACCCTTTATCCCTCTTCTCATCCTGAGAAGAGACTCTACACAGGTTGGAGTCCAACTAAACAGACCTCTCCTAAAATTGGTCACTTCTGCCCTCTCCTAGGGTGAGTAATACCAAAACACCCATGCAAGGAAACTCAAAATTGCAAACATAAACAAGAAAGGAAAAAAACCAAAATAACAAGGTTTACAAATCTTCCCAACATACCCACAACCATACAATAGTAAAACAACAACAAGGTAGCAAGAACATGAAACAAAACATAAAAACTGAATAAGGGAGATGGGAGTTTCCTACCTTCTCAAGAGGTAATGGCAATGAACAAATTTGAGTAGAGTATCCCTCCTTCCTTCAAGCTTCAAGAAATATTCTCTAAATGAAGAGATTGGGTAACCCCCACCACTAGACCAAGGAAGGCCTCTAAATAAGTCTCCAACTCAACCACCCAAAAGGAGCAATAACTATTTCCACCCACTAGCCACACTAGAAACTCCTAACTCAACCTACACCATGGTTAAACCCTAAGAGGAGGTGGGGTAAGACAACTCATGACAACCACTTGCAATTTTCGCACAAAGGCAAAAAGGGACTTTTTGAGTGCCCCCAAAAGTCAAAGCTAGGGGCTTAGGGGTTGGAAAAGACCCCTAACCCATACCCATACCCTTAGGTTAGAATAAAAACATGTTAAAAGCCTTAGGAAAGAGGTTAAGAGACAAAATAAAATCTAGGAATAAAATAGGTCCATCTAACAACTCTAACTAGCAAATTAAGCACGTAAACATTTTACGAGTGTCAAGCGACACTGAAAGAGCATAATTACGAACAATAGGGTTTCCAAATTTTAGCACATGGAGATCAGTTTTGTTCCTCCGTAGGGTTTCTCGGCTAAATATTTGCACACTCATTGCACACATCAGTAGTCCCAAAAATCACATGTGCATATATACGTATCAGAAATTTACATATTTTGAAACATACATAAATCAGGGTTTTCTTGCATCTTACTTATATCCTTAATCATAAAGATTCCAACTCAATGTGTTAATCCCACATTTTACTAATTTCATCAACATACATATACATGAGCATTAAATGACAATCATCAAATATATCTAGAATTAACATCACACAACATGAAATAATAAAATATGTTCTAAGCATCAGATAATGTCTCGACATCTCGAGTCGCGGATAACAAAATAAGAGTAATGTATCACTATGTTACGATGGGTCGGGGGCGAGGCCTCACATAATGGAGGTCATGAATGAAAAGAAACAATTTTTTATTGATTCATATCTTGATAAGGCCAGAGAGGTCATGAGGAGGTTGGATTTCACTCTACATGTGAGAATTGATAAAATAATTGTACAAAAGAGGCCCAGATATACTATAATTCAGAATAAAAGGGTTCCTATAGACAAGGGCAAACAAATAATAGGATCTACCAGTATAGCCCAAGAGGAGAGACCTAAAGAGCCTAGTCCTAAGAGGCAAAAGGTAATGACAGAAGAAAGGCCTCAAGATGAGGAATATTCACCCACCCAATCCCCTTTGAGGATTGGAGAAGAGCAGCTCACTGGCGAACAGGTTGAACAAATGGGATCACAGGGAGATATTTTTATTACTCAAGAAGAATTAGATGAGGGTAACCCTCCAAAACTTCCTCTCCCAAGTTTGGATCTAACAATAGCTCATTATAGAGGCAGGGGGTTGGACCCTGTATTAGAGTAGGCAAGTCATCAATTTTTGACTGATGACAGTTTTGTGAAATCAAGGGCTTTTCAACAATTTGCATGGAGGAAAAACATGAATGTTTTTGAGGAGAAATGTAAAAAGATGAAAATAGAGCGTCCAGAAATGGATGAAACTTCCATGCAAAACCAAATTAAAGAAGAAATGATGAAGGAATTGCAGAATATAAGCCCTGAGGAGGGGAGGAAAATGATAAAGGCATCTAACATTTTATTATTTCCCAATTGGGATATTGTAGATGCATTAATTTTCAATTCTGTTTCAAGTAGATTGGAGTTGCAAGACCCAAATAGAAGAGACTTCCAAGGCACTTTATTCATTGAAGATCAAGTAGCATTGGTTAGTTGGTCATTGAGAAAGGGATCTAGAGCCACACCATCACAATCAGATGAGTCTGGGTTGATGGGAAATATACTTGTAAGAAGGGTTGCTGACACTTCACATGTATAGGCAACATATTGGAATGTGGATTCTTCTAAGTTTGTGTTGGCCACTGCTAAGAAGGAGGAACAGGTTATGTCTGAGTTAGAAAATAAATATGAAACACTTCTTGAGGCCTATAATAGGGGGGTAAAAAGGAGAATTGAACTTGAAAACAAGGCAATGGGAAAATCCACAAGGCCAAGAATAACATAACCCTATCCTCCAGTGGAACCTTTTAAATCCACCCCCCTCGTAGAGATACTAGACACACCTCAAAGGCCTGAATATTATACAGCCAAGGAATTTGAAGAAGAGAAGAGCAAACTATGGGCCTTACATGTAGAGTTAAATACGCAGTATGAGGATAAGCTTAGAAAGGCTCTAATGTATTTAGAAGATAAAATTGAGTGGCCCTTATTCTTTGGTCGGTTGGTAAAAGCATTAGATATATGGGAGGAATTGAAAACTCATGATGATACCCTAAAGCCTATTGTTAATAAATGGGGAAGAAGGGAAAAGGAAATCACCCTTCTATGTTATTCAGTTATAAAGTCTTTCGATGACCATGTTGAAAAATTGTATGATATTGCTAATGACCTGTCAGATTTTGATAACAGGAGAGTTGCTCTGCAACTGAAAATTGTTTCTTATTTGAATAAGTACAAGAATAAAAAAATTGATCTATTTCCTTGTCCCTTGGATAGAAAGAAGAAATTGAAAAATAAGGAAGAGTGGAGTAAAGAATTGGATGACCTTTTCTGCACAAGGATAAATAAAGTTATTAATGAAAAGGGGCATGCCTGGTGGGCCACCACAATAGAGGAATTGGTTAAAGTCCAATTATTTTTTGATTCTTTGAAGCAAGAATTTGTTGGTTTTGAAAAGGAGGCTGGTTATATTTTAAAAAAGCAAAATGATATCCTATAGTTAAGTTGGTCGAATGATGTACAATTTGACACTTGGATGGCAGATCTTTTGTTGGACGAGCAGTTAGAGGAGGAAAATTTAGATGATGATGAGAAACTAGAATGCGAGGTGCAGGTTATTGACACCTTTGCACCAGAACTGAAAAAAGAAGAAGGGGAAAAGGTAATAATGCCTACTCAAGGTGAAAATAGTGAGAACCCGTAGGAGAAAACCGATTTGGAGGTATCACAAGATCATCCTTCTTTGGCTAGCTTGGTAGCCACGTATTCTGAGGAGCTGAAATAATGAGAGACAAATCAAAAGTTGATGATTCACAACAGAAATTGGAACGGGCCTACCTGAAGGAATATTTGATACGCCTGGCTTTCTATTGTGATTGTTTTTGTCTTTTGTATGATGCTTTGTTCCTTGGACACTTGTCAGATCACAATTGCCCTTTGCTTGTTGCAACTTATGCTATATAAATGAGTATTCAAGGCATTGTGATGGTCCAAGACTTGTGCAATTTTTTGTTTCTTTCAAGAACAGTACATATTTAGTCGGTCCAATAGTATGCAAAGGTTTTGAGTTTTCTTCCATTGTACTTTCTAATAAGAAAATTGAAATGACAAAAATGGCAATCTATTCTGGGCATTCAATTGGTTTTCTATTGGTTATTGTATTAGTCATATGAAAAGGATAATACAAAGGGGTATTTACACTATATTTGTGGATCATCAATTTCTGTCTCCAGTTTATGGGTTTGTTTACTTTGAAGTCATTCAAATAAGGTTTATTTGGCTGAATGCAGTCTGGATGGGTTGTATGCTGGTTTTATTGTTGCTTTTAATTCAAGCAATTATATAAATGCTTTAGTAAATCAGTAGGGTTTATGAGTTCATAAAAGGGATATTACATAAGAATGGAGATGGGTGATTGCAGTTGATTAATTCTTATACAAGTTATCTGAATTAGATCTCCCGCCAATAGTCAATTTCTTGCCCAATGGATAAGGCACTGGTCCTATAAATCAGAAGTAAACAAGGATGAATTCTGCTATTGCATATCAAATCATCTTACAAAATCAAAATTATTTTCAATCCTATTCAAGAATTATAAATGCCGGCCTCAACTCATTTATATCTAATTCCTGAGTCTTAGGTAGCTACTATTTCCAGTAATATTTGTAAATTTTAGGAGAATTATGACCAGATTTGCTGATAAGGGATGTGTATAAGTTTAAGAGCATTGAAGAACTGAAGTGAGCTGTGTATGTATGTGAGGGTAACAGAGGAGAATCAGAATGAAACTAAGATAATTTCATTTTTGAATTCTACTGCACCATGCACTTGTACAGATCCTTTCTTGTTCCTCTTTGTGCCCACCACTTAGCCCACATTATTGAGTGTCCTATGCAAGAAAGTCTTATAGCAAGCAATTTACCCAAGATTCTTGGAGTTGTTCCACTATAAGATATGATGTAATCATGAACTAATTGCCTATTATTTAAGAAAATGAGAAACACTATAAGACACTTTGTAGTGCTGCAATAATAGCCAAATCACCAAAGTAGGCATGCTTTTTGGATCATATTCTCTCTCAGACATAGATGTAACATGCATTTTGGTTGTAGGTGATTTCTAGGAGCTTGGGGTTCACTATCAATTCCAACACCTTCGACTAAATATTTTGAACAAGTCAAAAGTTGTTCCACTATAATGATTACTAATAAACTTTATCATTGTTCAAGTCAAAAGTTTATCATTAGCAAATATGGTAGATAATTTTTTTCATGGTCTCAAGGAAAACAAAGACTACTTGACAATAGCAAGAAACAACACAGATGACTTAGAAATAATCTATCACAATGAAAGACATATTTTGCCCACCATAACACTAGTAGTGCTCTACTGTCTCATTTTTGGTAACAAAGACACCCCCAAAACATGAAGGATTCACCCTCCAAACATCTTCAAACATGAAATGATCCACTGTCTATTAGACTGGTGTCTAATCCAAGCTAAACCTCCATCAACAATTACCATCCAACGCTGCACTTGCACCATGTTTTCCCACTCTCCTGAATTTGGTTAATATAGTACAAATAAATTATCACAACCTCATTGTCTCCCACCAATAACAGTGACTACAGGTGGTAGGAGAGAATCTACATTGGAAACTTCAGAATAAGTACAGTTGACTGTGCCTAACCAGTCACTAGTTTGAATGCACCAGTCTATTATTCCTTACTCAACCCGCAATGAAAATTAAAAGAATGTGTGGAAAAGATAACAAAAATAATAAAATGTTCTCACATTAAATATTAGTTAAAATGCATTTGATACATCATAGGAACTCACTATTCCATGGGACAGAGACTGAATTGTAGAGAACAAGATTATTTTATTGATTATAATTTTTTCAGAATGCCTTGTCTCACCACCCCAACTCTACTTCTCCCCCAAACACTCAAAAAATCCCTTCTAAATAACCAAACAATAGTAAACAACCACTGCTGTCTAACTATTTGATTGTTACCAGTTAGTTATAAACTAAAATTTGTTGTCTAGTTGACACAAAGTGTCAACTTCGACAACTTACAATCATATATGCCTTTAATATATTTCACTAACCTTTTCAAAGGTTTTATAACTTCACTAACCCTTCCAAAGACACCTAAAACCCTTACAAGCTGTACTAGGCCCAAAGACACCTAAAACCCTTACAAGCTTTTCTTTTCATTTTTTCTACATTTGATACTTTTCTTATAGGTGGACATGTCTATCACAAACATCCAACATGTCTGTCCTTAGACTTCATGCAAAAAAACCCTACAAACAAAACAAAAAAAGAGAGGACATGAACCATCCAAACATCTCTAATAGCTGTGGATATCCCAAAGATGCATAAGTGCATGACTTGTGAAAACCAAAAAGATAAGACTAACTTGTATAACAAGCGAATAACCAAAATGATTTTATGTCTGTGTTATGTTTGACAATGACAATGATATTTGGATTCAAGTATGAGGAAATTTGTATCAATCAATTCATTGAATATCATTTGAATACAAAGAAGATTTTAAGAGATTCAAGAGCATAATTATAAGCCAAATTTGTGGAAGACCTAAATCAGACCTAAGTGAACAGACATGTGAAGGCTTATTTTGAATATGATGAGCAGATCTAAGGCAAAATTTTTATGAAGGCATATTCCAAGTTTAGAGCATTTATTGAAAAACAATATTTCAAATCTTGGTGGATTATTCATAAGTACAAGGCAGATTTGTTGAAGACCTCGAAGGAGATCTAAGGCAAATCTACCTACATTATAAACACTTTGCATTTCAAAGGTTAGTTCCTTCTGCATGATAGGATTTGAGGTTGGTGTCTCTTGCTAATTGAGTCTACACATTTGTTTGAAGTTATATACATACATACATATATGTGTGTGTGTGTGTACATACACACATAATTCACCTACAAGGATTTCCATGCTAAATAGTATATGCATCTTGTCTTCTTTTGTTAGACATCAACTATGTGAATGCTTTCTACATTTCTTTTAGTTGACTAAATATATATAATAAAATATGCAGGTTTATATGCCAAACTAACTACAATGTGGACAAATATCTAATAATTGGGATTTAAACTAAGCAAGAACTATATGTCCAAGGAACCAAAAGATGACTACAATGAGACTATTACAAGTGAAAAAACTTCAGTCTCGTTAAAGAGAATTGGGATGTGTGTTTGAAGACTTAACAAATTTGAGCTTCACTTGGTTTCAAGAATACTATAATATTCTCTACTTAACAAGGCCAATCACATGAAGGTGGAAGCTCATCTGGCCTCACCCCCCTCCCCCTAACATCAATCTAAAGTACCCATTATCATCTAATTACATACTTCATTCATTAATTCATCCATTTATGAACTATAACATTCAATCAATACAATCACATAACATTCATTAATATGATATAAAAATCATTAATACACAATACTAATCAAAACTTCATTAACACATAACAATATTCATTAACATAAAATAAAAATCTGTATTAATACTCATCATTCATACATAATTATTTAAAACAAAGTTCTTTCATTATCCAACAAGGTTTATCAAAGAAGATTTTTAAAACATCATTTCTTTTTTTTTTGTTTTTCTGAGCTCTCTTAAGAAAAGAAATCATAGGGACATCCATATCTGCTTCATTCTCCTCCTCTTCTAGCACATGTAATGTCAAATTACGATGGCTCCTTCTCTTTAGAGGAGTAGGAGGTTGCTGCACTAAAGGGGGCTCTGTTGCAAGAACAAGTGAATGCAATAAATTGGCATACTCTTTTTCTTTTTCTAACTGTTAAAAGTTTGTAATTAAGTATGAGCACAACATAAAATGCATTTTTCTTACCTAACAATGCCACATCATGTACATTAACATTTTGATCTGCCACCGCATCAACATGTTGAACACTTGGAACATGGTCCAGTCCTTTAGCATGATGTTCAACATGCTTTGAAATATTCAAAAAAAGGATACACATCAAATTCCAATTGAAGATATTAAATTGTATTCATAATTGCATAATTAATTTCCAATAGCAAATTAATACCTCCACCATAGTAATGCACATCATGGCCTTCATCAGGAGCAGGTTCTGTGGTAGGCTATGAAGGTTATAGTAAAATGTTATGCACATTGTTATGTAGTCAATTTATGTTTAACACTAATAACAAAATAATCTTCTCAACTATTTAATTTCATTTACTTTTCATCTGACCAATTTACCTGTGAGATATCATTTGGTGCACTGGATTCTTGGGCAAGGCTTACAGATTCTTCACGTAGGCGTGCAACCACAACTTTATAGCCTTCCTTCAAGGCAATTTTTCTATCTTCATTTGTGACCTCCACATTGAAATCTGTGCCATGTGGTTTTTGCTTGATAACGTCAGTTTTTCATGTATGGTTTCATTAAACAAAACTGTTTGCAACATTATATTAAAAAAAAAACAAAATTCATTGCTCTACTTACAAGTCGAGACTGCAGATTCATATAGCCACCAGAGCCAAGTTTGTGTTGGCCAACCTTTTCTATTCTCGCTTTTGTAGCCATGGATGTGTTCTACAATCTATGAACAATTTCAAACATCTTAGATTATATATTTACAAATATCAATAATTAGTGCATGATTACAATGTACTTAATACTATAATGAGATACCTCTTTTTGCCCTATGCTGCTTCATTATCTCTATCTTCACATAGCCTTTTCTCCTTTGCATCTTCTATTATTTCATTCCACTCCATTGGTGGAATCATAGGAGGACGGTCATACTTTGGGTTATCCTTAAGACCCCTTCTATATTGATCCCTCACAGTCTTTATATGCTTTGTTGCTCTTTTCAGAAGTAGGCCAGTGTCAAAAATGTTTTTCCCAAATTTCTCCTCAATGGATGCAATCAGCTGATTTTTTAATTCCCCAGCTTGTAAATTCTACCTTTTTAAAAACAAATAGATTGTTAGATCAATAACTTTAATATATTACAATAAATAGAAGAAAATAAAAATTATGTAGCAATGATATGAAACTACATACCTTTTACATATGGTGGGTCCAAACAGTCTCAATGTCATATGAAAAAGATGTTCAAGGAAAGCATTATTACCTACAAAAACATAAAGGATTTATCAGTCCAAAATGAGTAACGTAAAAGTAAACTAAATTTACACTTTAAAAAATATCAATTTTAAAGCACCTGGAAGCTTTCGTTCTCTTAATGGAAACATAGTTTTCTTATTCAGCAACAATGTCCCTTCATACAAACTAGTACTAATCACACGAACTGCTCCAGAAAATGGATTAGCTTCAGTAGTACTGCTCTCTGTTGCTCTATCAACTAAAAAATCATAACAATTAAATGACAATTTTAGTACTACTCTCTGTTGGTCTACCTCCCTACCTATGTCCATGTCTCTCTATGTGTGGCTATATATATATATATGTATGTATGTATGTATGTATGTATGTATGTATGTATGTATGCATGGTGTGTGTATGCATGTGTTTATGTGTATGCAAGCTTCTATAGACATCATTTAAGCACTAATGTGCTACTTCATTGTTGATCAACTTGTAGAAAGACATTAAAAAATATAACACATTACAAAATATAGCAAAACAAGGTTTTACCAGTTCTATTGGGCATAGACGATGATGTTTGCATGGTCCTTGTTGCCGACAATGCACCAGACAATAGTGGACCACCAACCGAAGGAGGAGTCCACACTTCATCATGAGCTAAAGAATAGAATATTGTTAGCAAATACATTTGAAATGGATAAAGATAAAATGGGATACTAGTGAGAAACATCAACAAAAAAAGAGGTAAGTGTTATAATGTTGATCAAAACAAACAAAGTGTTACTTACACGAAGGTACTGTGAAACAACCCTGACCATGTTCAACATGTGATGTCGCAACTGGCACATATGTCTATACAAGAACACATAAAATCAGAGATCATGATCCATAAGATACTATAAAATATTAATATCTATTGAACTTCTATTACTGCTTTAGTCAAATTACTGCTTACTTTGAAAGATTGGATTCTACGGTCCAATTCTATTCTCAGTGCATCTTTCTCCTCACTTCTGTCACCCTTGATGATAATTTGAACAAGCTCATCATTGTATCTTTGTGTAATTTGTTGGGTGATGAATACAGGGTCAGTACTAAGGCCAATGTCATGTAGATATGATGCCCGTATTTCAGATTGCATTTGATCAGCAATCATTGTAGCTTTTTCCTATCAGTTGTGACATCAAATATTCGTATACTTTCATCAAAATAACTCCAAATCCATAAAGAAAAGAACATAATAATAGGATATTTGTTTCTATATTAACATTAAAATTTACAATAATTAATGTTTACCTCTACTGAAGGTGTCTGACATGGTGCATCCATATCGCCCTGTGAAAAAAATCAGTAAGTCTTAGAAATCAGTAGCAAAATTAAAGTAATAGACTTACCAAAAAAAATATTAATAATAAAGTAGATTGTATATGTAAATCATTTTTCTTAAGTTAAAAATTTAGCGTAACTAATGTTTATATCTAAAAAAATATTTGGCATGTTCTACTTAATGTTTATATGTGCACATATGGTTTGGAAAGAAATATTTGGTCATACAAGCCCCCATCATAGTTGACATTGATCATACCTAAAGATTTCATTGATCATCATGATCATCATCCATGTCATCATCATCATTATCATCATCATCATCACCATCATCGTACTTGTCACTTTGGTCATCATCGTCACCATCACCATCTTCATCACCATCATAATCCTCTTGATCACTATCATCATCATGACCATCATCGCCATGATCATCACCATCTTCGTCACCAAGATCATGATCATCATCAGCATCATCATCATCATTATCACCATTATCATTAGCATGACCAAAATCATCACCATCTTCTTCTTCTTCATCACTGGGTAACTGTTGTTCCTGATAATCATTTACTTCCTCTTGTGCTTCTTCAATATCTTCTTCTTCAATCACATTATACTTTATCGGCCTTCCTCTTGGGTCATGTCTAAAAAAAAATGACCAACCTGGTTTTTCTGGAACACCAAAGTAAAACACTTGCTCACATTGACTTGGAAGAACATAGGGCTCATCTCCGACTGGCTCAAATGACCTTGTATTGATCATAGTAAATCCACTGTCGTGTTCAATAACAGTCCTATCGGGATCATTTTGATTCAGTCGTAACCTAAACCATTTGATGACAAATAGAACTATTTTGAATGAATTAAAGTTGCACTCAAGTATATCATCCAAAATGCCATAGTATCAATTTTTAGATTATTGAGGATGTATGTCAGTTCTAGATGAATATTAGTGACCGCGAAGACAACACTTATCCCAAAATCACATGTTTTCTTCGTTTCATCTAACTTTTTTGTGCAAAATTTATAGCCATGGTAGTACATAGCTTTGTGCTATTTGACCTACAATTATTCAAACATGTCAAGAATCTTCTCATTGATCTGTGAATTGATATTAAACTTATGTCTCATGATTAGTAATCTTATGCATACCTTTGTATCTCTTAAGCCATATATTAGATCAAGTACCATTGGCGTAACATTGGGATCTCCATTATGATGAGCTTCTTTAACCAACGATGCAACACCATCCCATGTTAATGAGTGACTATTTTCTTGAGACTATTCAATCCACACCATCATCCAATCAAGATTGTTTGCAATATACAAGTGTAGTGCATCCCACTCATGACCAACTATAAAGAAGACAATTACACCAGTTAGAAACAACTTATATATATTGATGATGGATAAGAATTGTTAAATTACAAAAAAAAACTTATAATTACCTCTCACCCTCCTCAATCTACCTTTCCCCATCAGGTACTCCCCTTTGAATTTGTCATTACAGTTGGGATCCCAAATGCGATCTAGATGGATACCTGCTGCAAACTTTGGAAGATATTCATTGATATACACCATGGTCTAGTATATCATATATCACTCTATCATAGAACCCTCAAGACATGCTCTTTGTCGAACCAAGCCCTTCATAAATTTCAAATGCCTCTCAACCATCCACATTGATCTAACTTGTATAGGTCCACACAATTCAATCTCCTCAATTTGATGTATGAGGTAGTGTTATTGAGCATTGAAAAACGTTGGAGGTAAACACTTTTGCATTTCAGACATAAGCTGTGGAATTTTTCTCTTCCAATATTTTATATCTTTTTAATAATTTTTTTAAGATGATAACCACCTAAATGAGATTCAACACGCAAAAAAACATAGAGGAGATTTCAAATAAAATTATACAATAGAATTTAGATAAAAAGGTACAAATCTAAGAAAAAACACTCTTCTAACCTCATGTATTTTCCAAGATCATATATAACTTGTTTAATACTATTGTCAAATTGTTGTGGAAGGGATAGAGGTAGGACGAACTGCAATCATTAAAAAATGATCATTTCAATATATTATTAAATAATGCAATTGGTACTATATTCAATCTTACAAATATACTGTAAATAGAAAACATGACTTACCTTGAGGAAGGTATGCCAATCGTGTGTCTTCAACCCTAGCCCAAAATCACCTTTCTTTGATAGAAGAGTGCTTATATTTGCAGCAAATTCTATTGGAAATTTTGTTTTTTTTAAGACTTCTTTTAATGCATCATTTTCCATAGGGTCTCTGTTACATTCTTTCCAATATGCATAGCATCAAACAAATGCATGATTGGGAGATCTTTGTAGTATGGTAACCTACTAAATTGAGAAGGATAACTTTTCATTCCTCTAGGAAGTTGGTCATTGATGCTTTGACGACCTTCACAAGCATCAGTTACAGCATTAGTAAATATAAGACAATATTGAAATACAAATTGTAAACTTTGGACAACAAATTGGACATTACCTCGACAATTTAGTCGATTGTATTCCAACTTCCATAAATGAGGTGTCATTTTTCATGGCCTTGATGATATCTCTTCTTTCCCATTGAAAATATGTTCTTCGGCAATTCAACACCTATGATTATTGTGGAGAAAGTGTCTAAACTCATCAAACACCTGCTTTCCTAAACTTCTCGAATGACGACATTTCATCTTCGGACCACAAAGTGGACATGCAAATTTTCCCTTTGTCTGAAGACCTAAAAGATCATGTATAATTGGATCATGTAAAATTATCATGCGCAACTTAAGAATTTGATAGTAATGTGTAAGCACTATAACAGACCAAAAATATGTGATCTTAACAATATAACATACCGCAAAAATGAGTTAGCCTAGGGGCATCATGTATTGTCCATACAAGCATTGCATGGAATTGAAATTGCTGATGTCCTATCGGTCTAGAGATGTCATACATAGTGATGCCATTCCATAACTTCAACAACTCATCAATTAAGGGCTCAATATACACGTTCATATCTTTAACTTGGTATTTACCTAGCAATTGAATAAACATAAACATTACGTAATTATTATAACCATTTTCATGCACTGTTTATAAATTAATTTAGATAACTATTAAAAAAAAATACCTGGCACAATCATTGACAACATTATGTGCTCCCTCTTTATGGACATCCAAGGAGGAATGTTATTGTTAATAACAAAAATAGGCCATACTGAGTAAACAAATCTCATATCTCCATATGGATTGACACCATCCGCCGCCAATGAAAGTTTCAGATTACGAGGTTCTTCTTTAAAGTGTGACCATGTTTCTTCTATCTCTTTAAATGCAGAACCATCAGCAGGCATTCATATAATGTCATCCTAACTTCTATTGCATGCATGGTAATCCATAAATTGTGCCAAGCTAGCACACCTGAATAACCGTTCCAGACGTGGAATAATGGGAATGTACTGAAGAACCTTGTGAGACACTTTTTTTGTTATTTGATCTGACTGATATCTACTAACATGACAATCATGACATTCTGTTGCAAATTCATGTTGTTTATGATATAGAATGTGATCATTGGGACATGCATGTATTGTCTGATACTTCATTCCAATTTGATCCATAATGTTAGATAATTCTCAGTACGAACGAGGCAAAATGTTTGATGGTGGTAACAAAAACTCACTAATCAACCTACAACAACAAATATGCATTGTTAATATAATGAATAGTAATTGTATGCTAACCTTGAAGATGACAAAAATGAGATGCCTTAGCATACATGACATTGCTACATTGGATATGCTATTCATAACCTTTAAGTTCACCAACAACACTATAGTCGACAATAGAGTTGTTTGGGAGCTTGGGTATAAGGGCTCATGTGCCTTCTCAAGTAAAGGTATATCAAGACCATCTTCATCATTATTATTAGATTCATTAGTACCATCATTGTGAGCCTCTTCATCACTTGCACCAATACCATCTCCTTCAATCATGTCCTTTGGCACATTATCATCTTCTTCCATGGGAGCGTTATCCTCAACTTGGTTATTCACACCTCCATGTTCCTCCAGTAGGAAATCCACATTCAGCAATGGACAAAAATTGTGGTCCCCTTCAACATGACCATATTGCCTACAATGACTCTGGGCTATTGTGATTAGAACTCTTCGATTCTTTAAACCCTTACACTTTTTGCAAGGACAATAACATTTATCAGGTTTTCTTCAGAATTGAGCCCACAATGCAGCCATTGTCTCATTATTTTCTTCTATATTTATATTTTCAGGCGTGGTCTTTCTTCACAAGAAAATATACCTACAAATAAATTGGACATGTTGTGATTAATGTTTATATCTGCACATATGGTTTTTGTTAATTAATGTTTTTGAATGTAACTAAAATGATTACAAACATATCAAAAAGGACCTTCACAAGGTCTTATTACAACAACTATTCTAACATGGTCATGTTGGTTATCTTGAGACCTTAATGTCTTCTCATGCCTTCAACCTTGACCTTGATGCTCTTGCATCATTCTCCCAAGGATCAAGAAAAGTTGGATCATCATGGAATTGAGTAGGCAAACCTTCTAGGAAGTTGCAATACTTCAACCTTGTAAGTGTCATGTCAATGCAATGGGTACTAAAAAAACAATTTAAGTTGATGAGAAATGGTTGTTATGAATTCAAATTGTAAGCATCACCTCAATGCATTGGGTATTAAACAAACAATTCAAGCTGATGAGTATGGGTTTTTATGAACCACAACTCATGAAATATGCATTAAGTCCATACCTGCTGTTTACAATGAGTATGGGTTTTTTTTCTAAGAACATACCTGTTGTTTACAGTCAGTAAGTTTCTATATCCTCTAAAAAATTTGAAGCAATGAGCCAAAGTCACACAATTGAAGATGATCATTGTCCCCTCAAAGCACCATCGTTTGATAAATTGTTGCATTGAAATATGATCTAGAAAGGGCCTTTCCACATAGTATGTTGGCACTATTTGGCAATCATCGATCATGTGGTTATTGCAAAGAGGCTAAGGACCAAACATGGAATCATGGAGATAGTGCACAGATGTACAAGGAAATTTTTTTGCTCTTTAGCTACTAATCTTGCTTTGTGCTTGTCAATTAAAACATTATTTTAAAACTTGATCTTAATACTTTTTATAATCAATGGCTTTCTTTCCAATGTCTATCTCTCGACTTAACACATTTTTTCATTTTTCTTTCCTTTTTGCTTCATCATAAATACTTGGTTCACAAGCACTTATGGTGTTCTTCTTGCTAAGATTATGAAGTGGACAATGACTTTCAATCTAGATAATCAAATGTTTGGTTCAACTTTTTTGGGTAAGTGTGATGATATGTAGTACACTATAAATTTTATCTTCAATGAAAGGATTAGCACCTCTAATTTTCAAATGGCAATCAACCGTAACTAGCTGACAATCTAACCTAAAAAATACATTTTATGCCAAATTCCAATCACAGTTAAAGACATTTAGCTATTGGAAAATGGCAAGATTATGTCTTATTTCAGATATGCAATAAAATGGGAAAGAAATGTGGAAGAATGTTAAGTTTTTATCCACCAAAACATGAGTAAAATTGTATAAGCTAAATGTATTTTTAAAAATAATGTCAATTCCCTTCAAAAGAAATATTTTGCATGCAACTTACTTGCTGAAGATATTTCAAGTTCAACAACTCTTTAATCACAAGATCCACAATAGTTGGAAGCTTTGACCTGTCTGTAAGTTGTGGCTTGGCCTACAACAACAAAAAATTCTTAGTATATGCATCTCAACATTTAAAAAATACATCAAGCAATTAACTGGCATTTGTTTCTTCTTTAACATATTCGACAATCAAGTACAATTAATAGGAATACAAGAGCAAAACTTGGAATTCTACTAATTTCATCAATGTTAATCTTGGGTACTAGTACAAAGCTAGTAAGAAATCTGCAGTTGTACCAACCAAGATATTTACAAGACTTGATCACAAAAGGTTCATTTAGCACAAAACAACTTCAAAAAATATTGTATATATACACTCTTTGATGCTGTAAAAGGGAACAATTATTTTAATGATGTTTTACGTAAGAATTTCTAGAGGAAATGATAAGCATGAAATATATTCAAGTTTTGACACTAAGGAATTGAAACATCTGCACTCAGGAATTGCCTGGAGTACTTAAAGAGTGTGTATCCCACAAATGAAATTTGTATAAATGTTACAACCACCAAATTTGGAGGGCATGGAAATTTAGTCATCACTATCCTATGTAGTACACTTAATTTCATATGTTGGAATCATTTTGTGACTTGTACACATGATAGTCCAATAGTTTTTAATGTCATCTTCATCACAATTTTTCTATGATAGTCTAATAGTTGCAGGTGGCATCTTCGTCACAATTTTTCCATGATAGTTTTGTTGGTCTGAATTTTTGCATAATCAAATTCCTTTGTCCAAGGTATAGAAGAATTCAGATTGGGATCCACCTATGGTGAATAGGGTTTCTAGCCAAGTCATATTTTGTAGGTCTTTGAAGCAATTTTTTGTCGAAACCCTAGGTCTTGTTTTCTTTTAAAATTTTTGGGCGTGAAACTAAAAATATGCGAAGATTCCCATCCTTTTCAAACTTTTCGTGCCCTGAGTCACATCTTTTCTTTTGTGTTTTTGACCGCCTGACCCCTAAAAGATCTACGGCAATTGCTATCTCGCTATGAAAAGATACAAGTATTTTACCCTTAGCAACACAACGACCATCGCTAAGTTGAAAAGCGATACTGTCAAGTGGAAATACAGTGATCAGAGATTGTATTGTTTTAGAGATATTTCATCACGTTTATAACAGACATGTCAAAACCCAAAAAGGAATTACTACATTGAGGTACAAAAGGTGTCAATAGAAATCTTAGCTTTTTTGATTAGTCGCTTTGTCGCTATCAGAGAAATTGGGCACTTTTCCATTAGCGACATGACGCCTTCACCAAAAATAATGGCTGACAGTCACTTTTAATTTTTTTGATGATCGTAAGTTTTTTCAAGCTGCGTGGTGCACGTGCTATTTTATTATGTGTCAGATGCATTAACGAGGGTAGTTATGACTTCACTCGCCTTTATCTTTCTGACCCTGAATTTTGATGAGTCACCAGAAATTGCTATGTTGCTATCGAAGAATTGGTGTCTCTCGTCGTTAGTGACATAGTGCCTAGACGAAAAGTAGTATTGCGGAAAATTTTTAGAGTAAGTGGGTCCCAAAAAGTACTCCATTAGATATCAATTATAAAGCTTTGGAACATGCTGGCATCTAATGGGCTACACGTATACGCTGAGAAAAGAAAAGACACCGGGATTCATTATGTTGCTATTGGGAACTTGTTCTTCTCGCTGTTAGCAACATAGTGTGTGTCAGAGAAATAAACAAATATAGGCCCCAAGTAGCAGGTAATATAGCCAAGATTTCATCACGTCATCAATGATTGGACCCATGCCTTGTTCACAAAATATATGAAAGACTGATCGTCAGATCTATCTCAGATCCATGATCATTGCTATCTCGCTATGGCGAGTTGCACGAAGGTTATGAATAGCGACATGGTGACAAGGAGCCCACCATATTTCTTTTGAGCAATGCATCAAATGTCATCCACATGATCAAATCAGGATCAATGACGGGTGCTATCTTACTATGGCAAGGTGCTCACTCTTTATGTATAGTGAGATAGCACCTAAGTGATACGTGTCCTCAGAGTTCTGTGGGTCCAGTTCAAAGGCACCAACAATGAAGGAAAGGTACACACGAAAAATTTTCATTGGGTTGACTGCCAGCTTGTCAAGAGGAACATGAGTCATCTTTGCTTGCATCCCTGGATCTTAGGATTTTTCGTAAATTCACGGTGTAAATTTGAATATAGAAGGTGATGCCACCCTGTGCATTTATGAGAGATGAAAGCTTCACGTGTGAAGAAAAATAGAGTATAACATAGAAGATTTTCTTAATTCCACTGTACTCGAACAAAGATTTAGAGCATTTCTAAGCAAAAACAATTGTTGAGAAGACCGTGCTGGATTCGGTAAGATTGTGAAGCAGTTTGTTCGCAGAAAGATTACAGTAACACTGAGAAGAACTAGAGAAAAATTCAAAGTAAGTACTTGCATTATAATCCTCCTGCTATTTCAATTCCTTCGAGAGTTAATTAAAATGGCTCCAAAATAGAAAGCATTTTTTTGGTCAAGAGAACTATTTGGATAGGAATGTCCACGATGATTTTCTTGAACTGCTCCCTTCTTCCACTATTGAAACTGTAGAAGTTAAGAGGCTAACTTCATTAAATCCTAGGCTGAAAATAGCAGATGGGCTGTATGACAAAGGAAATTGGGTTAGGGATGCAACAACTTCACAGACTGGTCTTGTTTTATTTAAAAAATGGTTTTTAGAGAGGAACCTTTTTGCCCCACATGCCAACATCTGGAATTTTGGTCTAGGGAAAATGGTGGTTCCTAGTGTTTTCATGGATTATGATCTTTTGGAAGCTATAGCTAAGAATTATGACCAAGCCCTTAGGGTAGTGAGGAGAACTGATTTTGAAATCTTGATTACAATCAGTGTAGAGGAGATTAGGGAAGTTTTCAGTTTAGGGCCTGTCACTGATTATCATGTGCCCATTGATTTGAAAGGGTTAGAAAAAGAGTATATGTCTAAGAGAGATGCAGTTAGGCAAGGAGCGCTGAGCAGACACATAGGTAGAATTGGAACACTGCCAGCAATAATAGCATCCTCCAGGGAGCCTTTCAAAAGGGCATACTTCAATTCTAGGGCTATAGAAATATATAGGTCCTTGTGTAAAGTTTTTGGGAGAGATGAAGAAGATTTCATGCCTGTGGATTTTATGTATATGATTACTCAGATTTCCTCTTTTGGTGTGGATATAATTTTTGATTTTGCTTCTTACTTAGCTGAGGAGATTCACATTGGACTGATTGGAATTGCTAAGGGTAAGGTGGAAAAACCTTTTGGCCATTATTCTTTGTTAATGCACATGTTCTTATTCAAGGGAGTAACATATTTTAGTAAAGAAATGGAATTAGATAGAGAAGAGAGTGGGGAAGCATTACCAGTTCAATTGTGGAGTGCAGAGATGACTTGGGATGCAGAGAATGCCAGTTTTGTTAGGTTTGATAGGTATTTCGCTTCAAAGCTGAGATGCCTCCTATTAAGGGACAATCCCAGAATCCCCAAAGCATTAATGAATCTCATTAGGCCTATGGACAACCCAAGTGGTTTGAAAGTTTCACATAATTGGAGAGATGTCATTCCATATTCTGTTTCTATTGTATTTAGAATATATGGTTTTAAAGGAAGCCCTCATGTACTACCCTACCAAGTGCCTTTGAAGGTAGGAGTTGCTAAGATATTGTGGCAGCTGGGAGGAGTGGAGGAAGCCCTTCTATTGAAAAGACAAAAGGGGTCAATTTTTCCTACTTGCATAGTGGCTCATCATTTTGTAATCACAAAAGGAGGTTGGCTTTCTCTGCACAAGATTTTGAATCCTTATAAGATGGCCACTTCCCATCCTCATTTTTGTGATTCTGAAGGATTTTATCATTTGGCTCTGAGGCAGAGAATTAAGCTTGGTAAAATTGAGCATGAATTTTATTTTCCTAAAGACTTAATAAGGAATGAGTACTCCTTATAGGAGCAAGAGACTAGGAAAGAAAAGTGGAAAGTCTTTTCTAAAATTTTGGATTTCATTCATTGTTTTGATCCAGATTATAATCCTTTGGACGATGCAGTTACAAATGTAGATAAGATGAGAAAACTTATGAATAATTTTCTTGAAATAATAGAGGCAATGAATGAAAAGAAGAAATTCTTTATTAGGTTCTACTCGGATAAGGCCAGGGAAGTAATGGAAAGATTGGGTTTTACTCCCAATATAAGGGCAGGTCAATTAACTGTCCAAAAAAGGCCGGGATATACTATTGTTCAAAATAAAAAGAATACAGTGGACAAAGGCAAACAAATAATTGAGTCCACTAGTAGGGTTTTGGAAGAGAGGCCTACTAAGCCCTCCCCTAAGAGGAGGAAAATAATAAGAGAAGAGGATTCTCATGTTGAGGAGTATTCACCTTCACATACCCCTTTGAGAACTGGGGAGGAGCAACTCACTATTGAGAAAATTGAACAAATTGGATCACAAGGGGGAGTTTTTGTCACTCAAGAAGAGATCGATGAAGGGAACCCCTAGGAACCTCCTGTGCCAAGCCTCGAGCTAACTGTAGCTGATTTTAAGGGAAGGGAATTGGACCCTTTTTTGGAACAAGCCAGCCAACAATTTTTGTCAGATGACAGTTTTGTAAGGTCTAGGGCTTTCCATCAATTTGCTTGGAGGGAAAACATCCAAAATTTTGAGGAAAGATGTAAGAACATGAAAATAAAGCATCTAGAAATGGATGAAGCCTCCATCCAAAATCAAATAAAGGAGCAAATGATGCAAGAATTCTAGAACATTACCCCTAAGGAGGGAAGGCAAATGGTAAAAAGTTCTAACATACTATTGTTGCCTAATTGGGATATTGCAGATGCATTGATTCTCAACTCTGTTTCTAATAGACTGGAGTTACAAGACCCAAATAAAAAGGAATTTGCTGGGACTACTTTTAATGATGATCAAGCTGCTCTTGTTATGTGGTCATTTAAGAAGAGGATCTAGGATTGTATCAGCATAGCCTGATGGTTCAGGACTGATAGGGAATATTATTGTGAGGAGAGTTGCTGATACCTCACACGTACAGGAAGCCCACATGAATGTGGATTATTCTCAGTTTTCCTTGGCTACTGCTAAAAGGGAGGAAAAGGAAATGTTTGAATTACAAAGTAAATATGAGGCAGTTGTGGATGCCTACAATAAAGAGGTAAAAAGGAGAGTTGAGCTTGAGAACAAGCTACTAGAAAAATCCACCAGGCCTAAAATAACATACCCTTGCCCTCCTGTTGAACCTTACAAATCTACCCCCTCATTGAAATACTAGACACACCCCAAGGGCCACAGTATTACACTGCTGAGGATTTTGAAGAAGAAAAGAGTAAACTGTGGGCCTTACATGTAGAGCTGGAATCTAAATATGAAGATAAACTAAGAACAACTCTTACATATCCAGGAGACAAGGTTGAATGGCCACTAATCCATGATCAATTGGCCAGGGTGATCAACATCTAGGAGGGGTTAAAAGTAGATGATGAGGCTCTAAAGCCTATTGTGAACAAATGGGTGAGAAGGGAGAAAGCAATAACCTTATTGTGTCTATCTATTATAAATAATTCTCATGATCAGATTGATAAAACCTTTGACATTGTTTCTGATCTTACTAATTTTGATAGCAAAAGGATACATTTACAGAAGATAATAATAGGGTACTTAGACAAATATAAGAGCCAAAAATTCAATTTATTTCCTTATGCCCTAGGTAAGAAAAATAGTTTGAAAAGCAAAGAGGAATGGGTGAAGGAACTTGATGATTTATTCTATTTAAGAATGAATCAAGTCATAAATGAAATAGGGCATGCACGGTGGGCCACCACAACAGAAGAAATGGTGAAAGCCAAAATATTCTTTGATTCTTTAAAATAGGAATTTGTTGATATTGATAATGAGGCTGATTATATAATAAAGAAACAAAAGGATATTTTGCAATTCAATTGGCCAGATGAAACATTATTTGATAGGTGGATGGCAGAAATGCCTTCTAGTGAATAGTTTGATGTAGATGAAACTGACAGTGATGAGGTGCAGGATGAGGAAGTCCAAATCATTGATACCATCACTACTCAAACCCAATCAGAAGAAGAAGACAAGAAAAACCTGTCACTTTCAGTTGCAGAACTGGGACCACAAGATGCCAATACAATTAAAGAAAAGGAAAAGGCAGAAGTTGTCCTTACCATGCAGAATGAAGGTGGTGGAAGCCTATAGGTGGAGGTTAATGTGCCCTCGTCAGAACAAGCTTCATCGTTGGCTAATTTAGTAGTTACATATGAAGATGAATCAGATTAATAGCCAACTCAGCGACATCAGAACATGTAACATAAGCTGACCCACCGAAAGGAATGATTTGATTTCAATATCTTTTGTTACCCATAGTTTTGTCATTTTGTGATAGGTGTATGTAGATATTCCTTGTAAAAGACACTTGTCAGTTTCTCTTAGCTTGAAGCTTGTTGCATTTCACACTATATAAGTGAAATTCTAGGGCAATAGAAAAGGTCCAAATTCTATTTACTAAGTGATACACTTAGTCTATTTTTGGTCCACCATTTTTGAGCAAAAATTCGTGATGTATTTTCTCTGTTAGATCTTGAGAATACATGAATATAGAATGATCTGTGTTTCTTTCTGAAGGTCATTCTGAGTCTATTGTAAATTGTATACAATTTACAAGGAAAATGAATACAAATTATGAACTGTCCACATATCAGTTCTTTCTGAACTTTGTCTCCTTTTGATTACTTGGTTATCTTGATGTTGTATAAGTAAAGGCTTGTGCAATTGAATGCAGTTCAATTAGGTTGTATATCTGTTTATCATGGCTGTTAATTCAATGGATTAAGTAAAAGCTTTGATGAATTTGATAAGGTTGCTGCAGTAGTGGAAAGGATTTTGAATGACGATTTCTGATAAGAATTGCTGATAAAATTTGTTGTAAGGAAACAAATTAGATCTAGAGATTTGTAGTAGACTCTAAACCCCAATGGATTAGGCACTGATCAAATTTGATCCAGCTGAAAGAGAAATGTGTCACACACGATTGTCAAAATGCATAATTATAATCAACTTTACTTTTATTTCTTGTAGATCTTCAAAGTTGGCCTCTACTTGTTTGCATGGAATGTTTTAGCTTTAGTTAGCCATTATTGCTGAGAACATCTATAGACCTATAGAAGATTTTTGGCCATATCTGTTATATGGGATATTTTTATTAAAGTATCAAGAATTGTACATGTATTGGAGAATTTGAGATGAGAATCAGAATGAAACTAAGATAATTCTCATACAGTTTTCCCAATCTTGTATCATCGCTGGGTATACCCACCCTTTTTTTGCAGAGCCAAAAGAGTAGAAAACCACCCTTGGTTTTGTAGAAGTTTGGCCCAAATGGTGTGCACATACAATTGATAATAAGAATTGGCTAGTCTTTAGACTATGTGAGTATTGTCATCTTGGTATTAAGCATTTTGTTGCTTAGTAGTTTTAAAACACCAACAAGTTTGTTATTCATCCAAATGGAAACCCTTGTAGGAAGACCTAATTGCAATGCAACAATTAAATGTAATGTTGAAATATAGGAGAGAGATTCTTTTGGTTGATCTAGAAGATAAATCATCTTCTAACAAAATGACAAAGACTTTCGGTGAAGGATCCAAAGTACATCAATTCAATTATAGTCTAGTAAATTTAGGTGCCATCTTCATCATAAGTTTTTCAAGATAGTCTAGTATTTGCAGGTGTCATCTTCATCAAAAAATTTCCATGATAGTCTATTAGTTTGAGGAGTCATCTCCATCACAAGTTTTCCATGGCATACTTGTAGTTAGAGGTGCATTGAAGACCTTTTATCACTACATGAGCTAGTAGTAGATGGTGATTATTCGTTATCATCATCATCATCTAACATAGAATCACATGAATATCATGTTTTATAGCCCACATGGCCTAGGTATTGAGGGTACAACTCCAAGCACTAAACACACAAGATTTCAAATTATTATCTTTATGTGTTGATGTTTAAGTTGAATGTTCTAGAGTTGAAGAGAGAAACACACTCAATTTGTTTTTCTTTTTGTTCTTTTTTTGAATATGAAACTGTTGTCTAAATGATACAATATAATTATGTATTATTAAAAAAAAAATACAAGAAAAATATGATAACAACACAACTATATTTATAAAACAAAAAATTTGTCATTATTATTTCTTCTAAGCTTTTACAACTACAGCTTCTGCATTTACATTTCCTTTCTTTTCTTTCATTACTATAACAAAAAGTATAATAGTTGTTACAATAGACCAACAGTCCAAATGATAAATCTGCATCTACACACTTTCAATAAAATGAAACAACAAGTAGATTACATTCTTTTTGCAACTAGACTCTTTTTAACACTTATCATCAAAACATCACTGAGAAAAAAACACTTGAGCAGAGACTCTCCCATTTATATTACACAACAATGGCTGAACTTTGGCATAAAAAATAATAATGATAGTAATAGTATTCACTTCCATCTTCAATATTATCATAAAAAACTACAACAAAAATACACATGTACCTATGGAAATATGCTCGAAGAGAAATCCCTCTCCTCGACCACTGAAGATGCAGGTGTGATTGGAGGTCATGAATGGAACAACTTTTGAAGTCGAGCACATCAGGAAGAATGAAAGAAAGACAATATCGAGAGTTTCGAACTAATATTCTACCCTCCTATATTGATGCAAATGCAGGGCCCCCTTTCATATTATTCACAGGGCTAGCAGGTGTCATTAATCAATTGGGTGGAGAAAACTTGAAATGAAACTGGGCTCGGAGAAAACCATGCGAAAATGCAGAGATAACCATGCAAAAATGCTCCAAAAATGTCAAATGAAATCGAGTGCGAAAAACGTAATTGGGAAAATGTTTTTTGAACTTTACAGATGTATAAGCCTTGTGTTGGTCAAAATTTTGACCAACACGGGTCTTATATGTAAAAAAATGAAAATTTTGCCTTTACATTTCGACCACCCTAAATTTATTTAGTTGATGGTCAAAATTTTTGGTCGAAAAACGATGTTAAATGTAGTAGTGTATACTCCATAATGTAAACCGACTATTTTTTTGCACCTATGAACTATACTTAGCATGTAATATTCAATGATACAATTTTTTTGTATTGAGCGACGATTCCAAGTTTTCTTCCTGATTCTTTCCCGGTTGAGTTTTTGAATCAACTTTTTTAATATAATATTACATTAGTAATTATTATTATTATTATTAAATTTGAATAATAATTATTAAATTATTATAGTAATAACTATTAAATCATTAACAAAATAATATTAATCAATTGATTAATAATCAATAATTACTAAAACTAATAATAAAATAATAATAATTAACATTAATAATAATATTAATTATTAAATAAACTAAAAAAATATTATTAAAAAACTTATTCAATAAAATAATAGTAAAAAAAGGTCGCATACTTTTTTAAGGCCCATAGGCCAGCTTTAATAAGCCATGACAGTGCTGCTATAGCAGCAGCAACATACTGCCTTATGACAATACCTGTTGCTATGGTAGATATAGGTTGCCATGCAGTCTTCTATACATAGCCGTAGGGTGGGGTTGGGGATATGGTGGCCCTTGCCCCTCTTCAAACTTTATTATATATATATTTTTATACTAAATGTGAAATGAAATTCACAACCCCCTCTTCATGCATACAAAACCCGATTTTTGGGTAAAAATAAACTGCCATTTTAATATGAAATTATCATAGTAATTTCTTTACTGTGGTACACACACACACACACACACACACACACACACACACACACACACACACACACACACACACACACACACATTTTAAACAAACTGAGTATAGATTTGGTAGGGAAACAATTAGAAACTAACAAATTTTTCAAATCAAATTTTGGTTTTCTTTTCCAAACCTTATCCTGTTTCATAATTTTCTAAAAAAAATCCAATTTTCTAAAATAGTTTCTCAAGCAAGGGTTTCAAATTGATTTCATTCATAGACATTTTCAATGATGAAGAACACTAATTTTAACAACAAGGGTTTCAACCATAATAATTTTTGAAAGTAGATTCATAACAAACACATCGAAGATAGAGGAATTTCAAAGGGAAATTACTATGCAAATCTCAACAATATCCTACCTTGATTTGATTCTAATTAGACTAATGCTTAGAATTTGCAAGAGTTCCCATCTTCTCAAAAACCCTCAAAATTTTCTCCTCCAAATCTGTGTGTGAAGAAATGAACTCTAATTTCTTAATAAAAAGCTTTCTCCTTTAGGGTTTCGGTTTTACAAACATGTAAACCCTTTTTCTTTATTATTTAATTTATTTTAATTTCATGCACAAACATTTTGTGTTTTAATTAAAATAAACTTTATTAAATTTATTTTCTCTTTCTTTTTATTAAATCACAAAATGTCTTTAATAGTATATTTATTAATTTAAATAATAATAATATTTAAAGTTCATTTATTAAAATAAAATTCATAAATTAATTATTATTAAATTAAATAAATATTATGACGCCAAAATTAGAACTTTTATTAAATCTTTTAAATTTAATTCTTCTATTTAATTAATTTCTAAATAGGTAATGGTGGGGAATGGTGCATCATGTAGATCCCAACTATCAGGTGACTATGACTCCCTTCCTCAACCAGATTAGAAACATCAAACATAAAGTAAAATATACAAGTACACCATACACATGCAAGTATGAGATAAGTAAGCTTAAAAAACTGCATAAAATCATTCATCTATATATCAACATGAGGTAACTAAAAATCACTATATGAACATACAAAGCATCATCATCATCGAAAGGATAAAGAAAAACACATGAAATAATCGAGTATCAAGTAGCCCATCAATATATAAATTGAGTATGAAATAACATCCAATCAAATTAGCTAACTAAGTACTACTAAAGATAAATCATAACCATAAAGCTGGCCTAAAAGAATTCAGTAATATAACATGAAAATTAAACTAGGGGTAGGCATTAAAGTGTGGTTGATTCATATTACTTCCAACATCCTTTTTAAATTTCTTTTCTTTTCTTTTTGTTAGTACTTTTTTTTTACATGTATTCTCATCAGTGATTTGATATGCTTCAACCTTTTACGTAAATTCAGATTTTAATATTTTAAACCAATTACCAAATAGTGGCAGTGGTTGAAATCATAAAATTAATATAAAAAGGAGAACTTTTGATGCTGTAAAATATTACATGTTTTTATTATTGTATTTGCTGTAGGGAATATACTATTGCAATCAGTTCTATTTAAGTTGTGATTAATTTTATTTATTTCAACCAATTACATTTCAGTATTTTTATTTTGAAGTTCTTTTTTTGATTTTTCTAATGTATATATGAGAGATTTTTAACTTCTAAAATCCCTAAAATTATTTTACTTCAATTTTATTGGCTCATACCTTTTGGGTCTTATAGGGCGGATTCTAGGAAGCATACCCATATTATGAGGCAATATTTCCGGTAAGAATATATGAAAATATGAAATAGATCAAACATATTTTCAAATATTTTCAAAATATTAATACTTTAAATGCTAATAATTTATAAAAATAGAATGATTGATTTTAAAAATTATAAATTGAATATAAGATTTTTTAACATCGAAAATATTAAAACTATAATTAAACTATATTATACATTATCATTACCAATCAATAAATTGGTTGTCTTATAATTATTAATTATTAGGTTTAATGTACTACTCTATCTAATTAAACTATGATCTAATTAAACTATTATAACTTGACAGCAAATACAAGCCACTATGTGGCACTTGTTTTGGGTTAATCTTGAATCGTAAGTTGAATTGAGTAGAATAAGATTTGTGTTGACTATAACAACCAACTAATTCCACTACATATTTCTCAAAATGCTCTTAGAGGACATAATGGAGAATTATTCTAGGAAAATACCATGCAACTGAAGCATAGTTCTTATGTTGTTAAATATTTTTTTTACTATATTATTATATAACTTGTTAATTTTAATACACTAATATGAAATTTTTTAATTATCTATTAAAAAGAACAACATTATGAATTATGTTTGAAAGTAAAGTTTGCTATTTATAAGTTTGAGATAAAATTATAGAAATAATTTTATATTAATTTTTTGCTTAAATTTCTTGTTATGAAGTATAATTTACATTAAATTTTTTTCTTAAATTTATTTTTATAAAGTATAATTTTTAAATAATTTGCATACATTTTTAATAAAAAAACATATAAGATAGTGACAAAACATTATGATTCATTACATTTATGTTAGAAAATCAACAAAAAATGGCAGAGCAGAAAGATAATTTTAATTCATGGCGATCCCCTGCTTACGCATGGAAAAAGAAAAAAAATACTACCAAGTGCAGGGAGTTGAAGAACCCGAGATAGAATTTTGAAGTTAAAACTTCAAACAAATTTGAGTTACTGGATAATGTAGAAGACTCTAATATACATCAGGGCCAAATAGCAAAGTAGAATAAATCCCCAAAATAGAGGATGAACCCTCCTAGTGTCAAACAGATCCCTGTATGCCATCGCTCTTTAAACAATCATCTTCCAGCATATTTCATAGTCGATATTCTAGAGGAACAATTTAGAGTATTCCAGCTTACTAAATATGCCTAGATCTTCCAAGGTCAACCAAGCTCATGGTATAATATTTCACTTAGGGTAGAGCTTCCTCCATTTTCTATGCCTCCCAGAAACAAACACACATTCAATTGTACCCTAGATCACCATAGTTCTTATATTCCCCCACATTGACGGGGGGAGTTCTCAACCCCTAGGGCTTGCTTAGATCTCAAGGGTAGAGAGTCTCCCATAGAGGTGATTCCTTCCATTTCCCTACTTGTGGATTGCATAGAAGATGCCTAGTTTGAATGCCAAGAGAGTGCAATAAATGCAATCTAGTGTAGACCGAAAAAAAATCTGCTCCTGTTATCCAACTGGTTAGAAGATAACAACGGATCTTAGGTAAGTATTTCTTTCTTTTTTGATAATGTTCTATACTTAAAATGTAGTAAAAAATATGTTAAAAATCAATTCATTAAAGTCTCTGAGTGTTTGTTCATGGGGCATGCTGTTAAATTCATTGCTTGGTCTCCCAATTTTAATTTAGGAAAATTGGATATAATATGTCCATTATGGTTCAACATTATGTCAATACCTCTAGAGTTAAATCATTTAGAGATTTTGAAATCCCTAGGATTTGGCTTAGGAGAGCTCTTAGGTTTAGAAGCTTCTTATTAGAATGACAAAAATATTAAAATGCTAATTAAGACAAATCTCAATCAATCAATTCAAGGGTTAAGGAAAATTGTTACCAAAAAAGCTTCATATGTTTTTTGTCTGCACCCCTACAAATGAGATATCATAGAGATTCTCAAAGTAGAAAAGGGAAAAAACAAAATTTTTGAAATGATTCCATGCACACCAGACTTTCAAAGGTTATTTCCTAAACTTAAAGATCAGAGAAGGAAAGTGTGGGCCTTGTTATGCTGCCCGGATCCTGAGAACATGGAATATAAGCATAATAAGGAGATCATCGAGCCCCAAAATATAAGTAGGAATAATTACAAGGTCAATTCAGAATCAAAGAGTAGGCTCAAATCAGTTGTTGTTCATAACCTAGTTTTGGAATCCCTAGTTGACATGGAGGGCCTAGTCAGTAGTAATTAGGGGTTCAATTAGGAATAGGAACATACATAAAGTATAGAAAAGAAGTAGGAATCTCCAGCACTAATTGGAAGTACTTAGAAGATGAGAAATGAATCAACTTTGATAGTAACCAAGGAAAAGATTTGTGCTAACCTAGACAATATGGATATAGTCAGTGACATGTGTGCAAATCAGTAGGCTAAAGAATCAGAAGTTGTTATGGATATAGATATCGAAGAAATGGAAAATCAAATGTTATTTGATGCAAATCTGGACTCAAAAGAACTCAACACATTTACTTGTGAAATATCCATAGATAATCAATGTTAGAAATTGACGACTCAAGCTAACACACCTACCAAAAAAAGACTTCAGAAGGCATCTAAGTTCTGAAAAACTCCATTAGAATTTTGGAGCTCTCCTTTTACCCCAACAAAATTGCATGATAAAGAAAATAATTTGAAAGGTGAGGACTCTTTGGCAAAAAAGGTATAAGAGTTCCTACACAGAGAAGACTACTTAGAGGGAGTCTTGTATGGAAAAAGATTGAGAGATGAGAATTTGGAGCAGCATGCTGATGAATTAGTTCAAGTCTTTAACTTTGATACAAGCAACAACTGTTCGGAGGCCCAAAAGGTAGATCTAATCTAGAGAATCATCAAATTAGGGGGCAACAACTATACTTGTGCTGATCTAAGAAGGGATTTAACAAGTATAGAGGAAGAGGATTATGCTAGAAGGAAAACACTAAATTCGAATAGAAAGACATCAGACATGGGAATTATTGATGAGAATGTGACAAAAGATTTTCAAGATAATATCATCAACAAGATCATTAGTGAACTAGAAGATGAAGATATAGTTGGGAAAGACCATCATGTGCAGACTAGTAAATTAAAGTATGGAAAAGTTACAAAGTGTCTTGGGATCTAGTAGAATTAGGATAGTTTAAGCTCTCCCAATTATGACAAGACCAAGGGTAAAAGGGGAAAAAGATCCCTAAAGGATCTAAGAGAAGCAGAAGAACTTAGTAGAGAGCAGCATAAAATTGATCAACTTTTCAATGTTGGGAAGGGGAAGTGCCTTCCCAAAGGGACATGAAGCTTACTACGTGGAATAATAGGGGACTAAATGCCCCTAGAAAAAAGAGGTTGGTAAAATAAAACCTTAAAGCCTTTGAATCTGATATTATATTAATTCAAGAAACTAAATTGAATTAGGATGAAGCTTCTAAATAAGACAAAATGTTAGGATTGTGGAGTACTATCTTCCAAGAATCTACAAGAGCTTCGGGTGGTTTAGGAGTTATCTAGAATCCCATGAAGGTAACTCTTAACTACCTCCATTGTAGTCCTAATTGGATTAGTTTGAGTGTAAGGAGTCTTAAGTTTGATATACAGTTTATACTTGTGTACACTAATATGTTAGCAAGAAATACTAATCTATTTAAAAACCAAAGCATTAACTAACAAAATCAATATAAACTTCAAGAGAGACAAAAGAGGGTTCCTAATTGGGAATATGAGCCATTGAAAGACTCTCCCAATAGGAATGGTTCTTTGTTTATTCACCATGTCTAATTAAGGTTTGTGCTTTAGGGATGTATGATCAAGATTGGTGCTCAAATTTGCTTCAATGGAGATTCTTGGATTTTGGATGTGGATAATGGATGTAGATGTAAAACTTGTTCTCAAAATGCCATTATAACTTTACTTGATGGATTGTGATCATTTGGCTTGGGAGGGGATTCCTTAAATAGGCAAAGGGCTTGAGGGATCGATGGCTAGGATGGAAGGGAAGGAAAAAGCTTATGGAGGGCTCAGATTGAATGGGAGGAGAGCACATGGATTGTGCTTCCTTATAGCCAATCAAGGAGTGACACATGTCATAGGGTCATTGGTTAGAGAAAGAGTGGTTGAGGGGTCAAAAAAGGAGACTCAAAGCTCATAAAGACCCTCATAATGGCTTGTAAGAGCAATAAATGGGCTTGTAAGAGTCATTTATGGCTTTGTGGGAGCATTTATGGCTTGGTGGTTGGGATATTTTTGAGAGGAGACTTTGGTTTCCCTAGCAAAAAGAGGTTGGTAAAATAAAACCTTAAAGCCTTTGAATCTGATATTATATTAATTCAAGAAACTAAATTGAATTAGGATGAAGCTTCTAAATAAGACAAAATGTTAGGATTGTGGAGTACTATCTTCCAAGAATCTACAAGAGCTTCGGGTGGTTTAGGAGTTATCTAGAATCCCATGAAGGTAACTCTTAACTACCTCCATCGTAGTCCTAATTGGATTAGTTTGAGTGTAAGGAGTCTTAAGTTTGATATACAGTTTATACTTGTGTACACTAATATGTTAGCAAGAAATACTAATCTATTTAAAAACCAAAGCATTAACTAACAAAATCAATATAAACTTCAAGAGAGACAAAAGAGGGTTCCTAATTGGGAATATGAGCCATTGAAAGACTCTCCCAATAGGAATGGTTCTTTGTTGATTCACCATGTCTAATTAAGGTTTGTGCTTTAGGGATGTATGATCAAGATTGGTGCTCAAATTTGCTTCAATGGAGATTCTTGGATTTTGGATGTGGATAATGGATGTAGATGTAAAACTTGTTCTCAAAATGCCATTATAACTTTACTTGATGGATTGTGATCATTTGGCTTGGGAGGGGATTCCTTAAATAGGCAAAGGGCTTGAGGGATCGATGGCTAGGATGGAAGGGAAGGAAAAAGCTTATGGAGGGCTCAGATTGAATGGGAGGAGAGCACATGGATTGTGCTTCCTTATAGCCAATCAAGGAGTGACACATGTCATAGGGTCATTGGTTAGAGAAAGAGTGGTTGAGGGGTCAACAAAGGAGGCTCAAAGCTCATAAAGACCCTCATAATGGCTTGTACGAGCAATAAATGGGCTTGTAAGAGTCATTTATGGCTTTGTGGGAGCATTTATGGCTTGGTGGTTGGGATATTTTTGAGAGGAGACTTTGGTTTGGTTTAGGAAAGTCTTAAGCTTTCTTAAGAATGTGCAAATGATTAGGGGATGGGTTAGGCTTGGGTTAGGATTATATTAGGGATGTTAGAGATGTGCAAGTGGATGGTATTGATGAGGGTGGGTGAGTTAGTGGCTAAGCTTAGTTAGTATGGGTGGATGGGGTGGATTTAAGCTAATGGAGGGATTTAGGATAGTTTTAGGATTATTAGGTTTGCGAGATAGATTTAAATAAATAAATTTAATAAATGGGGATTTTTGGAATTAGATAGGAGAATAGGATTAATTGATAAATAGTGGGTTATTTGATTTATCAATTAGGACTATAGATGATTAATTAAATTAATCAGCTAGGGGATGGAAAAGGATTAATTAAATAATAATTTAATTAATGATGCCTTTAGAGATAGCTAAATAGGATTACCGAAGTGGTGTAATCAGATTTAGGTGTCTACAATACTTATTAACGTTTATGGTCCTATTAGTTACATGGACAAAAAATAGGTCTCAAATGAGATTAGTAACTTCATCTTCAACTATAAAAATAATGCCTTTTTGATAAGAGGAGATTTTAATACCATTTTAGACCTCTTGGAAAAAATGAGGGGCATCAATAACCTTTTGCAATCATCAATAGACATCAGCATGTGGGTTAGTATACATGAAATGATGGATGTCCCTACCAGCAATGGGACCTTTACATGGAATAACAGAAGAAAGAACTTTGCATATATTGTGGAGAAACTAGATAGGTTTTTTATCATAGGGGAGCTAGCTGATCACAATATTAATTTCCAATCATCAATCCTACCCATCATAGGTTTATACCATTATCTAGTTAGAGTGGAACTCGCTGAACCCCTTAAACCCTTGAGAAACACATTCAAATGCAAAAAAATGTGGTTTCTCGATCCATAATTTATTGAAAATATTAAAATATGGTGGGAAAAAGATAAAGTAGAAGGTTCAAAAATGTTTGCATTTGTATCTAAACTAAAATTATTAAAAGAATGCATACTAAAATGGAATAAGGAACATTTTAACAACATCTTCAAAGAGAAGATATAAATAGAAAATCAGCTCAAATACCTAAATATGGAAATTATTAAGAATGGTATAAATAATGAAAGCTATCTACTAGAAAAGGAATTAATGGCTAAACAAGAGCTAATTTTATCAAAAGAAGAAACTTTTTGGAGACAAAAATCAAGAGAAAAATGGTTGGAAGAAGAGGACTGAAACACTAAATTTTTTCACAATTCGACCTTATATAATAGATCTAAGAGTAAAATATCTAGCATTAGAAATTAGTTTGGTACTCAAGTCAATAAGCCAAGCAATATTGCAGATACCTTCGTAACTCATTTTAAGAATTTACTCAATAATTTTGAAGGATCAAATTTGGTAGCACAAGAAAAGATGCTCAAATATATCCCTAAAATTATATTAGATGAGGATAATAGATTTCTTAACAAACCTATTACCTTGGATGAGGTTAAATTAGTAGTGTTTTCTTTGAACCCTAATAAGTCCCTTGGACCCGATGGTTTTCAGGCCTTTTTCTTTCAAAAATGTTGGGATATCATTGGGTTCAATCTATGGAAAGTTATTGAAGCTTCTAGAAATGGAGGTACGCTCCTAGCGAAAATTAATTTCTTGTTCATCACATTGATTCCAAAAAATAATGACCCTAAACCTGTGGTTGACTTTAGGCCTATAGCCTTATGTAATACTATCTATAAGATCTATTCTAAAATCATTGCAAATAGGATTAAGGTCTTCCTACCTAAAATAATCTCTGAAGAGCAAACTGGCTTCATCTCGAGGAGATCCATCCTCGATGGCATCATCACCATACAAGAAACAATCCACTCGGCCAACAAAAGTAAGGTTCCTAGCATGTTTTTAAAACTTGACATCCAAAAGGCTTACGACATGGTTGATTGGAGATTTCTATGCAAGGTTCTAGAAGCCTTTGGATTCTCTCATCAATGGATTAATCTCATTTTTAAATTTATTTCTACACCTAAATTATCAATCCTTACCAACGGTACACCTAAAAGTTTCTTTGAAGTTTCCAAAGGTATCTGGTAAGGTGATTCATTATCACCTTATCTTTTTATTATCATGGTTGAAGCATTTGGGAGAGCCTTAGGAGTAACTCATCAGAACATGCAAGTTATTGGGATCACTATTACAAGTAATATGTCAAATATCACTCACCAATAGTATGCGGATGACACAATCCTCCCTGGTAAAAGCACTATGGTTGAAGCTTCTGAATTCAAATCCATTCTAAATTTATATATGATGGCCTTAGGTCAAAAAGTCAATGAGGATAAATCTGAAATTTTCTTTTTAAACACAAACGAAGATACAGAAAATAGGATTTGCAATTTTTTGGGTTATTGTAAAGGTCAATTCCTCAAAAAAGGTGCCAAATCCTATAAAGTTTGGCATAACACAATTGAGAAATTGGATGCCAGGATTGGGGAATGGAAAGGTAAGTGGCTCTCCAAAGCTGGTAAGGTTACAAAGATCAGCTCAGTACTTTCCACCATCCCAATTTATCCCCTATCTTGCCTCCCTCTCTCAAAAAGTTATCAAAATAATTTGGTATCGAAACTTAGGAATTTCCTTTGGAAGGACTGCAATGAAGAAAAAAAACTTGCTTTAGTCAAATGGGATAAAATATGCCAGCCTAAAGAAATGAGCGGACTTGGTATTAAGAACCTGCAATGGAAAAATGAAGCTTTGGGTGCAAAGCTTATTTGGCAATTGTACAATGAAAGTGACCATAAATGGGCTAAGATATTGTACAACAAATATCTCAACGTAGGCGACCCCTCCTCTATCTTTAGAATGATTAATCCTCCTAGAGGTTCTGAAAGTTGGAACTTTATGCTGAGTTGTCACAATCTTATTGGGAAGTTTCTCACTTGGGATGATGGTATAGGTGATAAAGTCTTATTCTGCGAGGATTCATGGGATGGCCATCCTTTTCTTGTCTCTAAACCATATCCAATTCATTTGAAGGAAGTGTTAACCTCCCAATGGGCTAATGAAGTTGGAAAATACAAAACTAAGATTTTGAGCAATGGTGCCACCAAATGGGTATGAAATTAGTTGATGACTTGGGACTCGATCAGGCTAAGGTAGAAGATTACTCTAGGATCATTTCTGATAGGGCAATCAAGCAATCAAATAATCTTGATAAGCTCATTTGGGCATCTGCAAATGATGTTATTTATAAAGTTAAGGAAGGTTATAATGCTATACTCACATCTCAAAGTTGGGATAATATCGATATCCCACTCAAACTTTGTTGGGATGGTGCCTGTTTACCTAAAGCTAGATTTTTCCTCTAGTTAGCCTTCCAAAAAAGGATCTTAACTGCTAAAAGGCTAAGTAGTTTTGGGATACAGGGTCCCTCTAGATGTGTACTATGTAAAAAATATCATGAGGACCTTAATAATTTGTTGTACTGGTGTCCTTACTCGATTAAGTGTTGGGAATGGCTAAGATCCAAACTAGGTTGGTCTTTATTGTACCCTAATTCTTACAAGGATCTCCTTATTAGTTGGCCTTGCAACCTCGTTAAAGGAGTCTATAGCAAACTTTGGAACATTTCTCCATCAACTATCTCTTGGGAAATTTGGAATGAGAGGAACTGACACATTTTTTAGAACTTAGAGATGAAGGTGGAGAAGCTTATTTTAAAAATAGAGGCTAGCATTCTGGAAGTCATGAATGCTCATATGAGGAAATCCACGAAAGAAGATGGTTCTTTTTCATATTGGAATGTGCTTATGAAGAAGAATTGGGTCAATTTAATTAACGCCCACTTGTCTATTTGAAAAAAAGTAAAATAGATAGGATAAATTGTAAGTGGTCACCTCTCCCGAGGGGTTGGGCCAAACTAAATTTTGAAGGTGTTGTCAGTGGTAATCCTGGTATAGAAGGAATTATATGCATTGTTAATAATGAAATAGGACAATGGTTAGCAAAAAAGACAATGACCATTAAGCCTACTTCCAACAACTTGGTAGAACTCAAAGCTGTGGAAGTGGGATTGCTTCTATGTTTAGAAGTTGGAATTACCAAAGTGGTTATTGAAGGGGATTCTTAGATCATTCTAAATGCCATAAGGAAGCGATCTACCCCTAACTAGGTCATCAATTCTAGATTAGACTCCATATTAAAGCTTCTTGATTGGTTCAAGGAGTACCTCATTTGCCACATTTATCGTGAAGATAATACAAAAGCGGATCAGTTAGCAAATAAAGGGGCCGATGGCCTTAATATCCATCTAATTAGGAATCTCCCCTTTTAATCCCAATAAATCCTAATGTTGCTTTTTCTTTTAACTATTCTTTTATATCAATGAGTAGCTTAGTACTTAGTTTATGATCAATTGGTTCCTTCTTGGGTTTCTAGTTACTCTATCAAAGTTCATTATTAGCCATCAGCATTAGCTGCACTTATTATGTCAGTATGTGTTAGTGGCCACTTTTGGCCATGAGTATTAGGCTCCTAGTTTTTTTGAGGAATATCTCGAACAAAGGGAGGATTTCTTCCCTCTCCAATTCATAATGGGTCTCGTAATCATCTTTTACATGCTTCTGGCATTTTAAATATGAATAGCTAAGTCCTATTTATTTAGTAAGGTCTGCTCCCTACTTCATTCAAAGAGTCATTGGTGGGATGTGCATTCTATGATTAGAAACTTAGCTTACTTGCACTTGCCATCATGCTTTTGTCATCATAGTTTTTTGGAGGAGCTCATGCTCTTAGATTAGTATTTTTCATCATTACACAGAGTACTCTAGAATGATCATGGTAAATATCATTTAAAGATAGCACATGTTGTAGCCAAAATTTATGATAACAAATAGTTTTAACACCATTCATGGCAAGGTTTTGTTGCTGGCACTAGTTTTTTCCAAAAATTGGTGTCTTCCCCCATATCTCTGATGGAATCTAATGTCCATGTCTTCCACATGTCAGAGAGTAGAACCATGGCATTCCTAGGTAAGGTGAAAACCGAAAGGTGGAGACATCTACTAAAACCTACTGATGATTTGACCCACTTTTCTATGAGCCAAGCCCTAGGGGAGGGTGTATTTGACTATAGTGTGACTTGGAGGATGAACAACAGTATCATTGGCTCATTCATTGGTGTTGCAGTGAGGGAAGAGGTGAGTTGAGAGGACACTGTTAAGCTATGCTTTGAAATTTTCAGCCTTGTTTGGCGAAAAGGGCTTGAGAAGGTGGTTCAAAGTATAGATGAGAAGCTTTGAATCCCCCTCCCAAAGAGGTATATGAGTCTCCCCTTGGGTGCGGATGAGTTGACCATAGCTCCTTAGAGGAAATCTCTAATTGTGAGGGAGAGCTTGGCCTTCTTCAAGGAGTGGCCCTGTATGGAAGCAAGTATCCACTTTTTGCTTCAATGGAGAAATATCATTGTAGAGCAGGGTAAAGATTGGTTAAATAACTATCTCACTAGGTTCAATGCCTATGTCAAACTTGGGGTGGTGTTCGATGATTCAAATGCATTGGAATTTTGCATCCTCAACTCTGAGAAGACTAGTAGGATGAAGGTGAATTTTTAATTACCACCCAATATCATTAAAGAAGATTACAACGAGGTGCTAGAAGTGATCATGGTGACTTGGAAGAAGTAGGTCTTAGTTAGGGGTTGTAAATTGTGTATACTGTGATATTATCTAGGGTTTTTGCATTTTGGTTTTGCTAAGGGTTTCTATACTAATATAGTTATGAAAGATAGCGGTCAAAGTTTGTATCAAACTTGTAGGAGGTTTTGATATACAACTCCCTTCATATGTAAGAATTGTATACCACATATCAATGTATATCATATTAATAGATTGGTTTAGATGTTTGGATACTTTTATGGAAACCTTTTTAGTTAAAGTTTAGCAATGTCATACTATGGATTTTCTATATCTAAAATCTATTAGGGCTCGAATTTACGAATTTTGATTTATAATGGGCCTGTCTAATTTGCTATTATAAATCATTCGGGTTAGTTTTTCTTTGTTCTATCTATACAGGCTAGTTGAATTGGCAAGGGACAACACTAGCTTGTGTTGTCTTTAATTGTAGTTACTCCTTCTACCTTTTTGTTATCCTTTTTTCTTATGATAAGGATTCGGGCTTATTAGATGGTTAAAGATCATAGGCTTAAATTTTCTTTTCTTCTCCTTTGGATTATGGGTCTCATTATATCTTTCACAATACTCTTGAGATTGGTTTAGGAGTTTTTAGCATTCTGAAAGACTTTTAAATACCATCTAGATTGGTAGACTACCGAATGCTTTGGGTTTTTAAAATTTCATTTGGTGTTCAAAAACTAAATCACAGGTTAAAATAAATTGAAAGTATGTTATTAAAGTTTAGATCAATGGTTTCTCTCAACTCTCTGTTTCAGCCCTTCATTTATGTAATCATCTACATTCTCCAATTTGATTTAGACTGGTTATATTATGCTATATGGGTTAAAATTAAAGCTTTATTATTAGGGATGGGTCATATACACCTGAGGCTACCTGCATTGTAGTCTTCATTCTCGGATGCAATTTAGTAAGAAATTTTAGGATTGAGTTTAAGTTGACCACATTGAGTACTAATCAGTCTTGGACTATTCTAATAACTATTTCAAATCAGAATGACACACGAAAGAGATTGCAGGTATCTTTAAACCCAAGTTAGGGCCTGGGCACACTGGTAAGACATTAGCAATTATTATTTTGAAATCTTTTTGTTTGTGAATTAGTTACTAGCTCAAGATTACAAGTAAGTTATAGGTTTGATTTAGTGATGCTCAAGCTACATATGAGATCTTTATAATTAGTTTTGCCTTTTTAAAATAAGATAGAGTTTTTAGGATTATTTCTTTTCTACTCCCTTCATACTGTATGAAAGTATAGGGAGTATAAATCAATTGGTTCTTAGTTTTAATTTCATTTTAGTTTAAAAGTTAGGTTATTTTGCTTCAAATGTGATAAGGTTTGTATTATTTATCCTCTATTCTTGGTTAATTCCTTTGTATAGTTATGATAAAAAACTAACCTTGTTTGATGAGTTAGATTGCTGGCTTGTCGCTTTGTATGGTAGATGTGTTGAATAGTAGGATGCGGTTCTTTTTGGTCTTGGTCTAACATAATTTGACACCAGCATATGAAGATTCAAGAACATTATAAATTTCAGGGGTATGCCCCTATATTGATTTTAATTAATACTACCTAAATTAATAGATCACAAGGGTATGCCCTTTTTATATTTGTAATAATATAGGACTTTCGTCCCAGGCAAGACTGGAGGTTTTCTTCTTTGTTCTTTCCTACCAGTGCCTGTTTGAACAGAGAAAGCTTATGTAATATTTATTTTTAATTAATAAAATTTATCATGACCTTGGCCATTTATCAATTTAAAAAAAAAAAAAAAAAAGATATTAGATAATTTTTTTAATATGATTGTTTCGATGTAGTGGACACCCGTGGATGTCCAAAAAAACTAAACCAAATTGCTGAAAGGAATTATGTCAAACAGTTTGCATTCAACTACTTAAAACCCCTTATAACTCTGGAAATCAAACGTTTATTTGTTTGTTGTGTTTCGTGCATGGAATTGGTATCATACAACATAAACAAGAAAGAAACTACAACAATATGCAAAGTGGAAATGAACTGCTGCTAATAAAATTTTATTTTCAGAATTCATAAAACCAAATATATGGTAGATTTATCAACTCACTAATTACTTCAGCAATATTGTCATAATACTCCAGCCCATGCTTACGAACTTGCTGCTACAATACTTTGTCCTCCAATCAGTCCACTACCTTCATAATACCATTCCCTCCAAGCGGCATAAGCGTCGGACAAGTAGTGAAGAAGATATGAGAAAAATATCAAATCTGCCTGTAGCCGGAAATGCAACTAAACTGCCTGATAATGAAGCCAATAAGAAAGAATTCCAAAGGCCAAACCCCAAGGGAATGACGTCTAGAATGTTACAAGAGAGGATAGATGTCCTCAAATGCCAAGAACAAAGCTGCAACTCACACACCAATTTCTTCTCATATTCAACCTGTCTAATGAAGCTACGAATGCTTCCTTTTATTCTATTCCCACAGGTCCGCAATGTGGGATAAAGATGTGTAATATAAAACATATATTAAAATACCCCTTATGTCTCCCTTGGGTACACATCACCATAAAATAAATATTAAAGTAACACTTTAATATTTTACAATTAAATTAGACGTTACTTTAATAAAACTTCAGGCATTAAAATGTATTAGCAATCAGACTCCGAATAATGTGAGTGATAGCTCATCAGAAAGCTCTCACCGAGGAGTATCGAATCCAATCACCAAAATTGACCTACACTGTGTCCTGCCGACTTACTAAAAATAGTAAGTATGCCTGAAACTGAGTAAATCAACTTCGTTTTGGCCCAAACTGGAAATGACTAGGCCAAAACACTCTAAGATCCCATTAAACCCTTCGTTAGCCCTCGGGACCATGTAGAACAAGGCTAACGCACACACACTTGGTCAACTGCTAAAATGGGGACATTACATTCGATCAAATCATATATCAACATTTCTATTTCATTTTTATTTGACATTCTCAAAAATATTTTTTCGTATTTATCGTCACATATTAATTTTTTGGATCAATAGTCATATGCTTTGGAAGAGTATTTTGAAAGTTTCATCTAAAGGATACATTTTAGAAATTGAAACACAAGTTTTTGGTTCATCTCAACCCTTTTTTGTAAAAAAAGTATACTATTTACCTTTACTCATTGTATGAAACTAAAACTTATGACAACTCTAAGATTTGTAAATTATATCGCAGTATCAGTAAACAATATTGATATTTAAAGTAATAAATGATTTCCAAACATTATTTTCGATCTTCAATTTGTAAGAAAATATTAAATTTTCTAAGGCAATGCATCATTAGATCTTTTTAGCAATACCCAAATTGCATCTTTATAGTGGCCTTAAACATCCATATAGTCAAGAAATTGAGAATGATAACAATTATCTAATGCCATCTGGTCTAGTTTACTCTAACTTTATTGTGTCCTACTATCTAAATATTTGAAATATTAACTTGAACTCCATGGAAGAATTTGACTTCCTAAAATGAATGAATGAACTAATATTCCAAGTCCTGGTTGGGATTTTCCAATCATTGGTATAATTGACTCTACAACATTGTGACATGTGTTCATCATGGAGTGCCCAAATGTTGAGGGATCTTTGGATTCTTTAGTAGGCAAAGATTACTTGGAAATAAAATTTGGAATAATATGTTATGCAACCATAATTTCATGATTCCTATGTAACTCCATGAACCTTTTGCAAAATTGTGAAATTGTCAAGTATTTGGCAAATACGTATGTACAAGAATAATTTAGGCTTATTGAAGACTATGATGTATATATTAATGTGTATGTTCCAAACAAGGGTAGTACTCATATAGGTGGCCTCTTCTCTATTGGTTCTCTTAGAGCATGTAAAGCCACATCATGTGTATACACTTTACTAAAAGTAACATTCTCAAGTAACTAAAAACCTATTGTTGGACATGCATTGGATGCTCATCGAGCCAACTTTTGTGAGCATTACTCATCAAGATCCATAAAATTTTACAATTCAATGAAATTCCTACAAATGCATATGTGTCTTCTTGCTTCTCCACCTTCTCTGTCTATGACATGTTTCTAAACACTGTCTCATAGGAGGCATATTGCATAGTTTTTCAAAGTTTTGTTTAAAGTCACTTAACAATGTTGAACATGACATGCATGAATGTACATTACTCCTTTGAAAGGAATCCACATCATAGAGTAGATAATTATCAATTGTTACCCTGACAATTTTTGGAAAAGTAAAAGCTCATTATTGGCACATGTGCAGTAATATAGCACATGATCATTTAATATTAATTTCTTCAATTATTTATACAATATTGCATCTTAAACTTCCTAACTAGTTTTTTATCGTTAAGATTTGACTCAAATATAGTCAACAACTGGTTGTTATTATTAATACTAAGTTTAAATACACATGATGTAGGATGGTAATGCTTTAGAGACATAAAAGTGGTCTCCCAATTTCAAGTCGATGTCAAAATACAATTGTCATCCTCGCAAGTGGATGTGCAACTATGTGAAGAAAATATAGTTTTAATTGAATCAATAATGCTATTGGAAATATGCATTTTGTTTGTCCTTTTTTTTACATTGAAACAAACACCTTTATTCATCTTGTTGTTGGCTTCCAATGTGATAATCTTTTATGTAACTTTTTACTTAATTGATTCAGTCACACACTCTAAAAAAATGAAGTGAAGCTACATAGAAAAAAATGAATTCTTACACATTTTTTTGTATTCAATGACACTGGGAAAAAATAATATTATGTGTACACTAATGTTCTTACATATTAAACTAGAAATGTATAATGTATAATTGATTTTTTATACTTTGTTTGGTTTCTTAAAGTATTCAATTGGTTTTTGGAGTTATTTTTGTGGATGAGAAATAGGTTACAAAAATCAAGATGTGATATAGGCAATGAACATAACTGTAAGTGTAATAAAAAAAAAATTCTCTCAAATTAATCAAGTGAACAATTGAACCACATGAAATATATAGGTGTAAGAAGGTGTCCATGGGGTTGTTGGAATGTGTAATTTCCCCTCAAATGAAATGTAAAGGAATAATAGAGGATTCTAGAAATTTTTGGATTACTGAATAGGGTTAGCTTCTAGAAGGCATTTATGTTTAGATAATTCTAGAAAAGTCTATTTGTCTTATGTTGGCTAATTTAGATGTTTCTGGAAACAATCAAAGACCTCTATAAAAGAGGCACAATGTAATGTACTTTTGTATCATCAGTCAGGAAATGAAATCATTTTGTATTTAATTATGATGGTGGATCCAATTTATCCACCTCCATCATATTGGTATCAAAGTAGATTTAAGATCTTGGTCCAACCCCACCAGTTTGGTATCAGCGCTAGAAGGATAAAATTGATGATTAAAGAGGAAGTGATGTTTTGGTGTTGCTAAATTGTGGAGGATTGATTTGTGTTATAGAAAAGACAATTGTTTTGAAGAAGATCACATAGGAAGTGTTGAGTAGCTATGAGAAAAAGGAAAGAGGGCAAGTTAAAAAAAAAGCACATTATTGAGAACAACAAAATTAGTGGAAAGAAGGCTTTTCATGAAGATTTTGAAGGAACAAAAGTGTTTGTAAACCATGGAAGAAAGGATAGAGGAAAGAACAAAAGGTATGGTCAAAAGAAGAAGAAAGGACACGACATGGAATCAAGTTTGGTATTTATTTAGGGTTTGTTTCAAGTTGTTTAAAGATTTAATTAAAATTATAGAAGTAAAAAGACATTTAGAATTATCTAAAAGAAAGAGTAAGGTGTGTTACTGTTGATTTCAATGGGAAAAGATGGTAGAATTCATAAAGAGAAGAAAAATAAGTTAGAAGAAGAATTGGTGATGGTGAAGAAAGAAAATGCAAGATCATTGTGTGAAAAATATATTTTGTAAAAGAAATTGACAAAAGTAAAAAATGAAATGGGAGAAGAAAAGTTTAAATTTTTAAATGAAATTAGTGTCCACATAGAGACAATCAAAGAGCTTGAGAACAAGTTAAAATTTGTGGAAGAAGTACATAATTGGCAGGTGAAGGAAACATGCAAACTTAGAGAGAAAAATAAAGAATTAGAATAAAAGTTAAATTTGTTTGATGATGCTGAGAAAAAGAACAAAGTTTTAAAAGATGATGTGAATAAATTGGAAGACGAAAATATTATGTTAAAGAAAGAATTGTCTACTTTGAAACAAGAGATTGAATGTTTTAATGTGAAACCATTTGTATGTGATGTGTCTTGTGCCATAAATGATTTGAATGATTATTGGATTGAGAAATGTGATTTTGCTGAAGTTGTTTGCAAAAAGGAGTGTAACGATGAACATGAAAATTGTATTGACAAAACTTCTAGCTATTATAATGACAATATTGGTTTGAAGATTATGGAAAGAATCAGTTTCAAAGGTAAAGGTTTAGGAAAGGATGAATAGGGATTAAGGAATTTGATTGAGACTACAATCAGGTCAAAATATGAAGGTCTTGAATATGATGCAAGCAATGGAAAGATGAATAAAGGTTCAAGAGAATCAATTGAAAGCATAAAGATTGTGCAATGTTCACACTATAATAGGAAAGGGAATACAAATGATAGATTTTGGGATTTAAATTTGTGTAGTATTTGTGGTTTGAAAAATCATTGTGATAAGACATGTTGGAATAGAGAGTGCAAGAAGGATTTTGTGGAAGGTTGCATCAAAATGGATTGTGGATGGAGCTATTGATCAAATTGGCAAAAAATTACTGGAATGATTAGAGGTTTATTCAGGTGCAAATGTTCAAGTGCAAGAAGGAATGCAACAGCATTGGGAAACATTTTAGAACAAGGCATCAAAGAGGCAAAAGGTTATTAGTGAACCCTATCATTGAGATTTGTGACAGATGAGGCAAGAATATTAGTGGATCCTATGAAAAGAGGAAATCATTGGCAGTCAATTGATTACAAAATGTTTGTAGAAATTAAAGGCCACAAACTTGGGAAATTAATAGATAGAAAGAATATCAGAAAATGACATTTTGACATTAGGAAAAAAGAAGGATTTAGATTCGTATGTAGCAACATTTAAGATTGAAATTAGGGGGGAGTGTTGGAATGTGTAACTTCCCCTTAAATGAAATGTAAAGGCATAATAGAGGATTCTAGAAATTGCTAGATTACCTAATAGGGTTAGGTTCTAGAAGGCATTTATGTTTAGATAATTATAGAAAAGTCTATTTGTCTTATGTCAGCTAATTTAGATGTTTTTGGAAATAATCAAAGACCTCTATAAAAGAGGCACAATGTAATGTATTTTTGTATCATCAGTCAGGCAATGAAATCATTTTAGAATTTCTATAAGTTCTTGTAGTGTGTATTGTGTGTTTAATTATTATTGTGGATCTAATCCATCCACCCCCATCAGTAGTAGATATGTTGCATAAATAAGAGACTCAAGAACCAACATCACCATTGGAAAGGGACTTTCACAAATATTGAAGAAGCTACTATCACATATAGAAGAGCTACATTTTTTATGAGAGGAAACAAAGATAGCTCTCATTCAAACTGTAACACTTTGGAACTATACAATAGTACACATGGAAATAAAAAGACTGGTCTTCTAATGGGATCCAAAATTTAGAGAAACCTATGTGTTTTAGAACTCCAAAATTTATTCTGTTAGTTGGCCATCCCAATGAATACTTGGGGAAATCATCATTTAAGGAAAGTATAGTTTGTGCCATTGTTCCTGAGAAGGATGATGAATATGTCACATTGAGCTCTTCTCCCACTAAATTTGAAGTACAAAGTCACCAAAATAGGTCAAGTCTAATGTAGTTTCAAATTGAGACTTAGCATACAAAAAATTTCTTAGAACATGTACCAAATTCTCCTTACTATTATATAGTCCCAGAGACCCAGGCTTATTAGACATTGTTGTTCAAAGATACTTACCAAAGGAAGACCTACTGAAATGCAAAAAGGAAGGCTACAAAGAGAGCAACTATGTTAAACTATACCCAATAATTGAAAGTAAATCAATTTCTTCTTACAAACACAACATGGTGACACCTAGCCAACTCAATTCAAGTATGGATATATTGAAAGAGACATTGTCCAATTGCAAACAACCTCCCCTATGTAGTGGTATGTCTAGTATGCAATTTAAATTTATGCTGTTTGCCTTTACTTGAAGCAATCATACAAATGCAAAGTGCAAAAATAAACTGGATTAATAATCATTTTTCTCTACCAACTTATTCATAGGAAGAGGAGAAATTATTGAATCCCTCCCAAATTTATGCCCCCTCCCTAAATTTTTGAGCTTCCCACTATGAGTGTTTGTGTGATTAATCATCAATATAACATGAAAAAGTTTTTACAAGAGCCACATCTCAACACAGATCCTCAAAGTGAGAATATATCTAATACCAAACTAGGCATGTATGATAAATGTCAATGTTCTTATATAGTGGAATCCAACAACTACTCAAAATGTCAACAAATTCTTCATGAAGTTATTTTTTTGAAAAATAAGCTATTAGATTTGGAGGGGAGAATCAATGCCAACGAAAATTGAGCATTACTATTAACGAGTCTAGAAAACTCTTGAATGGTAAGATGCTTGTACACATGGTCAAATCTCTATAAACATTGCATAGGAAGCCATTGTAAATGGTACCATAGGTACTTGTTGTATATGGTATCTTTTCTATTTCTTTCCTCTCTACTAGTTATTTTGCATTATAATTGTAACATGTGCTTGTTTTTCCTTAATGTTATTGGCATAAAAACTTTGTAAGCTTCAAAATCAACATCTTACTATAAAAAAAAAACCCTTTATTTAATAGAAGAGAAGTATTATACAAGAATTAAATTATCCATCACACAAATTGTTGTTTTCTCCTAAGCACTCCAAATATTAATCACAAGCCTATGTGCAATTATATTACACAAACATTGAAGCAATATATAACAATGTCACACTCTTCTTCTAATGATAAAAATATGCATAATATATTGTGCAAAGAAGACAACAATTTGTAAATATCTTAGAAAACAATGCTTAGCTTGTACATGTGGCTTGAAAAAATTCACGCATAACAAATACATTACTTCTAATGTAGCATCACTTTGTGCAAGAACATAGATAAATAATATGTGCATTTCTATATGTGCTAAATTTTTGATCAATTTAGTACAAAATGCCACATAATTTTTTAGAAACTAACAAGAGAAATACATTTTTACAATGTAGAGGACTTATTGGGTCCCATAAGTCCTTTATTTAATAGAAGAGAAGTATTATATAGGAATTAAATTCTCCATTGCACAAACTATTGTTTTCTCCCAATCATTCCAAATATTAATCACAAGCATATGCACAATTATATTACACTAACATTGAAGCAACGTATAAAAATGTCACACTCTTCTTCTGATGATAAAATATGCATAATATATTGTGAAAATAAGACACCAATTTGTAAATATCTTAGAAAACAATGCTTAGCTTGTATATGTGGCTTGAAAAAAATTCATGCATAACAATTGCATTACTTCTAATGTAGCATCACTTTGTGCAAGAACATAGATAAGAAATATGTGTATTTCTACATGTACTAATTTCTTTATCAATGTAGTACAAAATGCCACATCATTTTTTTGAAACTAACAAGAGAAACAAATTTTTGTAAGGTAGAGGACTTACTGGGTCCCATAAGTAATTATGAATGTGGCACATGATCTTTCTTTGTTGATATATTTATAATTTCAAAGAAAATTATTTGTATTACCAATTACAAAGGAATAAAATCATGGAAAATACAACAAATCAGTGCAAAATAACAAACACTCAATCTTTGTGATACTACTATTGGAAATTTGATTGAAAATATCATTACTGAAGGAAGAAGAGAGATTGTTTGCAAAGGGGAGATTGTTGATCTAAAGAATGTTTTCAATCATTGTTTTGTCACTAATGTCAAACCTGCTATTTGTTAGAATGACAATTTCTTATAAGATCCAAGTACTATCACTTAGTTGATTGATGAAGAGGATTTAATCAATAAGATGTAACAAAAGCACCTAAGGGAAAGGTTGAGTTATGGTTTTGTAATGAAGTACAAGGGTCAATTAAGACAATGGTAAAATGATGTATTAATAATATACTTGAAGATATAGATGTTGGCCACACTTAGAAACTCAAGAAGGATAAGTTGTAACAAAACTATTTGCAAAGCTTGACTAAGTTCATTAGTGCGTGTCAAGCAAGATAGTTCACGCTGAACATATTTTTAGTTAGTGCCAAGTAAATGTAAAATCTAGTGTGTGCCGAGTGAAATAGAAGGAGCCAAGCAAGTAATAGGTCCTGGGCATTAGTAAAATTTAGTTGATGCTGAGTGAATCCACAAAAGGTGTCGAGCATCAGTAAAAATGTAGTTGGTGCTAAGTAACATAGTATGTGTCGAGCATCAAGAATTCAATAGTGCCAAGCTACTACATTATTTAAAAAGTCAAAGATTTTCCAGATTTGGGCTGACAAGTCTGTTACCTTGAATTTTTTGAACCAGATGGAAGATAAGGATGCTGAGCTGGTGGCACAGAATTTTAGGTAAACCATTTTAAGGCAAATTTAGGAGGATTTCTCATGATGTTTCTAGAAGGAACAAGATATGGGTTAGATTCATTGAATCCTACCTAATCCATTCAATCTAAAATTAAAAACAAGAAAAGTATTCTAGACTTCTATTCAAGGAATCATAGACCAAGAAGCATGAGTTGCTAAGTTGCCACATTGTTGGGTTGAAGTTGTTAAAGGGTGTCAAGGTGAAGACATTGAGAAGGAAGAATAGAGCGCAAAGATTTTGCTTCAATAAGTGGCCATATAGGAGATTGCATTGGTATATCAAGCATGGAGACTCAAGGAGACAAAGCTTGAAAGGAGGACAAGCTGTTAGAGCTACAAAGATTGAAAGCCAAGAAAATTTGAGAGTTGAACTAAGATCTAAAATTTGCAAGTTAAGTTGTGAGTTGTATTAGGTCAAAAGCCCTTATTGTTACTCTTTAGTAATTGTAGCAGTTAGGGTAAAATTGTATGGACTTAGGTTGGTTTAATAGCCATTTATAAATCCTTTAATAGGGTGGCATTCCAAGTGAATGTTCTAAAGTCCTCTAACCATGCCCACTTCTAATAGGGTGGATGAAATCCTTTAACCAGGTCACATTTAATAGTGTGTTGTAGCCTTTAACAGGGTAGGCCTTTCACAGGGCATCACTTCATAAGAGTGAAAATTGAGTAGCATGTTACTGGTGGTTTTTCCAAAATTGGGTTTCCATGTAAATCATTGTGTTATGTGTTGATCTTTCATGTGTTATTCTTGCATTTTGATTTTAGTAACTTGCTAAGTAGAAAGTTTAGCTTGGATGCATGATAAGTTTAATTGGGCTTAGTTTTATCAGGACATTATGAACTTGAATAACTTATTCACCACCACCCCCCCCCCCCCTTAGTTATTCTAAAGCATTTCTAACAATTGGTATCAGACCCATCTGCTGATTTCATTTAAAGGTACTAGAAGCAGGAAGATCAAGATGTCTAAGAGAGAAGTTTTGAAGTTTAACAAAGATAAATTTATAGCATGCCAAAGTCTAATGAAGCTACACCTTGGATCAATGAGTGATCATGCAAAAACATCAATTGAAGTAGAACATGTTGATCTAACTATACCCACTGTAGAATATATGAAGAAAAAGAAGGAGCACAATCAAGCAATATTGGAGATTGCCTCTACCCTCAACTATGCTGAATTTGATGAAATCAAGGGATGTGACTCTGCATTCAAGATGTGGAAAGCATTGACTAATATTTATGAAGGAGATCAAAATGTTCAAAGAGCAAAAAGAGAAATCTTCACAGGAAAGTTTGATGACATGAAAATGGAGGAAGGTGAGAATGTTGCTCAATATGCCTCTAGAATGAAAGAAGTAGTAAGTGCGATAAGAAGTTTGGGTGGTCATTTAGAAGATGATACTATCAATAGAAAATTCTTAAGAACCCTACTCCCCATCTATGCTATTAGAGTTTCAGCAATACAAGAGTTAATATGCATACCAGGAAACACACTAACTTTTGAAGGAATAGTAGGAAGACTTATTGCATTTGAGTTATCCAACTTTGATAACTACAAACCTAAGAACCTTGAATCTGCTTTCAAGGCCAAGCTATCAATGAAAGACACTGAGGAAGTGAAACCAAAGAAGAAGAAAAAGACAAAATATGCAACCAGTGATGGCAATACAGACGAAGAAGATGTGGAACAATTGGAAGCATTACTGGCTAGAAGATTTCATAGAGGTAAAGGTTAATTCAAAGGTAAGATTCCTATCATATGTTTCAATTGCAATGAAGTAGGACATATTGCTACAAGATGCACTCAAAAGAAGAACTACAGAGAAGGTAACAAGAACAAGAATAGAAGAGAAGATGATAGCAGAGATTACAAAGACAAAGGCAAAAGTGCTACATTTTTGAAGAGGATTATGATCAAAATGATGATGAGGTAGTCTATGTAGCCATGAAGGATGAATTAGATGAAGATGAGGCAACAACACTGTAACCTGTGTGAACAAAAATAATAGATGGATCATAGACAGTGGATGCTCACATCACAAGACCAGAGACAAAAGTAAGTTTATTACCTTTACTCTGTATGATGGAAATAGTGTTAGATTTGGAAATGATGCTCCATGTCTAATCAAAGGAAAAGGTTCTATTAAACTTACAGAGAAATTTTTATGTGATAATGTATATTATGTTGAAGGATTGAACTACAATCTACTAAGTGTGTCAGAATTAGGCAATATAGGTTGCAAAGTCGAATTTAGAAACAAATATGCCAAAATCTATGACACTAATGGAAATTTGATAGGAAAAGGTCACCAAACTAGGAGTAATCTATTTTATCTAGATATGCAAGATGCAACCTATCTCATTGTAAAACTTGATAATGTGTGGCTATGGCATAAAAGGCTATGTCATATCAACTTTGATAATTTGATTAGTATTAGAAAAATGAAGAAAGTTAGAGGATTGCCTAAATTTAAGAAGCCTAAAAATACAATGTGCAAACAATGTCAGCTACGAAAGATGACCAAGTCAAGTTTTAAAAGAAAAACCTACACTTCCAAAGAAGTATTAGAGTTAGTCCATACAGACTTATGCAGCCCAATAGAAGTGCAAAGCTACAAAGGAGATAGATACATAATGCTATTTGTGGATGACTACTCTAGGATGATGACTACCATGTTCTTCAAACAAAAATTTGATGCATTTTAAATGTTTACGTGGTATTTAGCTAGGGTTGAGAAAGAAATAGGGAAGAGTCTGAAGTGCCTAAGATCAGACAAAGGAGGAGAGTTCACATCAAAAGAGTTTGAGACATTTTGCAATGACAAAGGAATCAAAAGACAAAAATTAGCACGTAGAACTCCCCCATAGAATGGTATTGTGGAGAGAAGGAATAGATTAGTGATAGAATATGCCAGAACATTAATGATGGAGAAGAATGTTATATTAAGGTATTGGAGAGAAGCTGTTAATGCTGTTGTCTACACCCTAAATCGAGTTCAAGTCAAGAAAGGTAAAAATGCAACACCTTCTGAATTATGGTATGGTCACTCACCCAAGATACTAAAAAATGGAAAGTTTGATTCTAAGAGTGATGAAGACATATTCCTTGGATACTCCACTAGAAGTAAGGCATATAAGTGTTTGAATACTAACACTAACAAGATTGTGGAGAATGCAAATGCAAATTTTGATGAGCATGCAAAAGTTTAGGTTGATGAATCCAAGAAACTAGAAGAGTATAGATCCTTTGTATATCTCTATGAAGGAATGACTACTAAAGAAGAAGCTACCAATCAAGTTGGGAATTAGCAACAAGTTTTAGTATCATCCGAGTCACAGCTAGTGGATGCTGAGCTACATTCAGAAGTCGAGTTGCAGAATGAAGATAATGCACATTATGATTCTAAGATTAGTACACATGAGAGATGATGAAATACCAGAAAGAAATGTGCATAGTGACTCTGAAGCTGAAAGATCAAACATGGAAAGAAGGACAAAACCAAGATTATTCAAGTATATGAAAAAACATCACCCCACGGAACAAATCATTGGAGACAAGGATGCTAGACAAATGACAGGGAAAAGAGTAACAAATGAATCATGTCTTCTAAGCAAGATTGAACCTAAAACAATGAAAGATGCTCTACAAGATGATGATTGGTATAAAACTATGGAAGAAGAAATTGAGCAGATTGAGAAGAACAAAACCTGGACCTTAGTTTCAAGACCAATTAATAAGAATGTGATCGGTACTAAATGGGTATTTAGGAAAAAGCTAGATGAGAATGGTGAGATTACAAGAAATAAGGCTAGACTAGTCTGCAAAGGTTATGCACAAGAAGAAGGATTGGACTATGGAGAAACATTTGCCCCAGTTGCAAGGATTTAAGGAGTGAGAACACTACTTGCATATGCTACCTGCAAAGGTTTTAAATTCTACCAAATGGATGTAAAATCTACTTTTCTGAATGGTATACTAGAAGAGGAAGTATACATAGAACAACCAGAGGGATTTGTTGATGATAAAAACAAAGATATGGTTTGCAAACTGCATAAAGCACTCTATGGTTTGAAACAAGCATCTAGAGCATGGTATGAGAGATTGCACAAATATCTTGTGAATATAGGATTTGGAAGACCAGATGACAACAACAACCTGTATATCAAGGCAGAAAAAAGTAAAGACATTTTGATATCTAAAATCTTTGTTGTTGATATAATGTTTGGAGGAAAAGATGCCCTATGCAAATATTTTGCTGAATAGATGAAACATGAGTTTGAGATGTCAATGTTTGGAGAAGTCAAATTCTTTGTTGGATTGCAAGTACATCAATAGAAACATGGCATATTTGTGACCCAATAAAAATATATCAAGGAGATACTCAAGAAATTTGGCTTAGAAGATTCAAAACCAGTTAGTACACCAATGGTAACAGGACATAAGTTATCCAAAAATGATGAGTCAGCTGAAGTAAATTAGATAATGTACAAATCAACAATTAGAAAGTTGTAGTATGTTGTGCATAGCAAACCAGACATTGCATTAACTATTGGAATAGTGGCAAGATTTTTTGCAAACCCAAGAGAAAATCATCTTATGGCAGTACAGAGAATACTAAGGTACCTAAAAGGAACATATGACTTTGGCTTATATTACAAGAGGAGTGAAAAGTTTGAGTTGAAAGACTACACTGATGCAGACTGGGGAGGTAATATTGATGACAAAAAAAACACTAGTGGAGCAGCACTTTTCTTAGATAAAATATTAGTCACTTGGACTAGCAAAAAGCAAAGTTGTACCTCACAGTCCATAGCAGAAGTTGAATATGTTGCTGCTGCTATCAACTGCACCAATATTGTATGGATCAAACATCTGTTGCAAGGTATGAAGGAAGAGATGACTAAACTTGTGATACTCTATTGTGATAACACAAGTGCCATCAACATATCAACGAATCTTGTGATGCATGCTAAAACAAAGCACATTGCAATTAAGTATCACTATGTGAGAGAATTGGTGGAAGACAAGCAAGTGAGGATGGAATATGTCAGTTCAAAGGAACAAATTGCTGATATCTTCACAAAAGCATTACCTAAGGATGCATTTGAATATCTTAGAGGTAAGTTAGGGGTGATACCCCTATCCAAGGCTATTTGAGCAACAAAAAAGATTTCTCTACATCAAATAGGTTGAAATTGATACAGAGGATACTTACTTTAGGTTTTTTCCTGAAGTAATCAAAGTACTAAAATTCCAAACAAGTCACAAGCAAGGTGACAAAGGGAGAAATTGAAGTTCTTGTAAATATTAAACTTGAATGATGAGATGCTGAAATAGTATGTCTTTGGCATTGTTGTTAAAGAGGGAGAAATAACAAAGAAACTAATCAAATCTACTAGAGCAAATGGACAAAGGGAGAATTAGTAGAACTAATCAATGCATGTAGAGGAAGAAATAATGTGTAGAGGGAGAAAAAAAAAATGATAAAAGGAAAAAAAGGTAAGAGAGAGAAATAATAGAAAGGAAGGAGTAAGGAAATAGAAGTTAAGAAGGAGAAGAAGAAGCAAAGAGATCAGTATAGCATATCAAATAGGGAGTAGAACAAAAAGAGAAGACAATGTATTAGCAAAGAGGAAGATATGAAAGCCGATGGAAATAGCAATTGTAACACAACTTCTTTTTTGGAATTTGAATTACTATTTTAACCCAGTTAGCATTTTGATAACTTGGTTAATTAGTTTGGTTTGCCATCAATGCCAAAGAGGGAGATTGTTGGAAATCTGATTGAAAAGATCATTACTAAAGAAGAGCGATTGTTTGCAAAGAGGGAGATTATTGATCTAAAGAATATTTTCAATCATTGTTTTGTCACTGATGTCAAACCTGCTATTTTTTGGAATGACAATTGCTTATAAGATCGAACTACTATCACTTAGTTGATTGATGAAGATGATTTAATCAATAAGATGTAACAAAAGCACCTAAGGGAAAGGTTGAGTTATGGTTTTGTAATGAAGTACAAGGATCAATTAAGACAATGGTAAAATGATGTATTGACAATATACTTGAAGATATAGATGTTGGCCACACTCAGAAACTCTAGAAGGATAAGTTGTAACAAAGCTCTCTGCAAAGGTTGACTAAGTTCATTAGTGGGTGCCGAGCAAGCTAGTTCATGCCGAGTAGATTTTCAATTAGTGTCGACCAAATGTAAAATCTAGTGTATGCCGAGTGAAACAATTGGAGCCTAGCAAGTAATAGGTGCCAAGCATTAGTAAAATTTAGTTGATGCCAAGTGAATCCATAGAAGGTGCTAAGCATTAGTAAAAATGTAGTTGGTGCCAAGTAATACAATATGTGCTGAGCATTGGGAATTCAATACTGTTGAGTTGCTAAATTATTTGAAAAGTCAAAGATTTTCTAGATTTGATCCAACAAGTATGTTACCTTGAATTTTGTGAACTAGACAGAAGATAAAGATGATGAGCTGGTGGCATAGAATTTTAGGTAAACTATTTTTAGGTGAATTCAGGAGGATTTTTCACGATGTTTCTAGAAGGAACAAGATATGGGTTACATTGAACATTGAATCCTACCTAATCCATTCGATCTGAAATTAAAAGTGGAAAAAGTATTCTAGACTTCTATTTAAGGAGTCACAAGCCAAGAAGCATGAGTTACTAGGTTGCCACATTTTTGGGTTGAAGTTGTTAAAGGGTTTCAAGTTGAAGGCATTGAGAAGGAAGAACATAGAATAGAGACTCTACTTTGATAAGTGGCAATATAGGAGATTGCACTGGTATATCAAGCATTGAGACTCGAGGAGACAAAGCTTGAAAGGAGGACAAGTTGCTAAAGCTACAAAGATTGAAAGCTAGACAAATTTGAGAGTTGAATTGAGATATCAAATCTGCAAGTTAAGTTGTGAGTTGTATCAAGTCAAAAGCCCTTATTGTTACTCTCTAGAAATTGTACCACTTAGGGTAAAATCCTATGGACTTAGGTTGGTTTAATAGCCATTTGTAAATCCTTTAACAGGGTGACATTCCAAGTGAATGTTCTAAAGTCCTCTAACCAAGCCCACTTCTAACAGGGTGGATGAAATCCTTTAACCAGGTCACATTTAATAATGTGTTGTAGCCTTTAATAGGGCATGCCTTTCATAGGGAATCACTTCAAAAGAGTGAGAATTGAGTAGCATGTTACTGGTGGTTTTTCGCAAATTGGGTTTCCACATAAATCACTATGTTATATGTTGATTTTTCATGTGTTATTCTTGCATGTTGATTCTACAACATTTCTAAAGCATTTCTAACAACTACACAACTATATAATCAAAATTTCAATCTCTATACATAGAAAGAATGGAAGTGGATGAATACCTATACAAATCCCATTTACAAACATGTGACATTGAAAAATGTCTTGAAGATCATACATTATATAAATTGGATGACTTCAAATACAATGTTGGTAATTGGTTATTTAATATAATTGAATTTCTACTAATTTTTACTATACATCAAATGAAATTTATAATAGACCAATATATTTCTTCATGATTTTCCTCCAAAATGATGATCAAGAAGCTACAGAGACCTACAATCATGAATTACATCCAGAAACTTTGGAAGGGCTCTACAACATAAAATATGTGGGCACTTATTTATGAAGATTGCAACTATATTCAAAACCAACAAATAAAAAACTAAGAAATAGGTTTATTGGTAGATATATTTTGTATACATTAGATGTTAAAGTGGCTTAACATCCATATTTGTGTTCAATCTGCAAGTCATAGAAGATGATATCTAGACTTCAACCACTCACTTGAAGCTATTCCATACAATATCCTATCATATGATGCAAATCCTCATTGTGGACATTTTGAGCTGCTACTAAATACTCAGGGAAAAAAAAAAAATCAACCAAGCATAAATTTTCATAAAATAAAAAGAAATAAAAAGAGATAATAGCAAAATTTGTTTTATCTACTCAAAAAGAAAAAAGAAAAAATGAATCTATAAGCAATTTTTAGAACTTCAATGATACATGTAAAGATTTATTACAACCCCAAGACAAAAACCTTATATGCAACAAAGAGACGAATTAGGAGTAAAGATAAAAATATGGATCAAAATACAGTCAACAATGATAACAATGTAGCTTCCCTTAGTGGCAATCAAATTTAATAAAAATTCTATACACACTCAACCCTAATGTTGAATATCAATAGACCATCGAAGAAAATACTTCTAACACCAATATAAAAATATATAGTTACAAAATATGGCACACCAAAAAATCCTAGCTCAATTTATCAACTTCTTAATTTCAAGGAAGATATCAAACAACTTAAAAAAAGACATAAAGTTGTGTATTACAATTTAACAAATTGTAACTTCACATTTTAAAATGACAATATCTACAAATCATGCGAGATTTCCTTCAAGAAAAAAATTGCTCCAAAATATGTTGTCCCTCAAAACATAAGGAAAAATAATCCACGAAAGATTGTCAAAATTATGACACAACTAGAAGAATGATAGGTGTCATTGAGAATCACATTTGCACAAATTTGGGACTTGGGTTACAAAAAATCTCAACTTGGTTTAACCAATTCCATCATAAATGTTTCTATAAACATATACATTGTTCAAAATGATTTCCCAATATCACTATCAAATACTTCAACATGTATCGTATCTATGAAAAGATGATTGGTATATAAGAATGCTTTTCAAAAAGGTATGGTATGATTGAAAATTATTAATAAATCTCTACTTGATTTGAATAAGACAACATTATTCAAAATGAAAAATGTAAAAATAAATGATAATTAGATACAAACATTAGATGTAAACAATCATGATGAAACTTGGTAGCTATATTTGGTTTTGTTTTTGTTCTAGCATGTTTTGTTACTGTTGATTTTTATGGACATGATGTTCTTGTGTTTGCTGGCACTAGTAGTGTTTATGTTACAACAAGTTCTGATGCTATCTCTACTATTCTCTCTATTGCCTCTGATGGATTATAGTCTTTGGTTGATCCTTTTGTTGTCCCTATTTTTAGAGTTCCCATGGGTTCCCATACATGGGCATTGGCTATTTTTCCTAAGGTTTCTGACCACATTTATTTTGCTATTGTTTCCTCTATTGGTACAATTACTAGTTTTATTAGTTGGATCTCATGTGATATTTGTTGGAAATCTTGTAGGTTCCCCTATGTGGTAAAGGGTTTTTCTATTAGGGGTTTCTATCAGTATTGATTCTAATTTTGTTGTTGATACTTCTATAGGTGGATCTATTAAGGTCTTTCATGAGTTAGATTTTCTTTGTCATTCTTTGTAGAGGGATGTAGCATTTGTTGAGGAGGGATGAACCCCAATTTTTGGAAAATATCATAAGAAGTTCTCTCCTCATTTTATTCGCTCCCAAAAGATGGGAGGTAAAGGAAAATCCTAGTGTTTTCCTTATTTTTTCTAGATGAGGGATCCTTTTCCCTTGGGGTAGATTGGGTTTTATTTCATTAATTTTTTTGATCTTCCAGTCTCATTTGGTTCATTTGTATGTGGTTCCTTTTTGGTACCTATTTTAGTTTGTCGTAATTCCTTTGACAATTGGTCTGGTTGGCTATGTTTAGTTGAATATCTACTTGTTGAGAATTTGTAAAGGGTTTTGAGGCCCCTTCAAAACCAAATTTTAAATTAATAAAAAATGATAATGATGAAAGAAAGTGAAATAATAGCTATAGTGATTTAAAACCTCAAAGGGATACAAATATTGACAACCCATGCAAAACTCTAACACATAGGTACACTGATTCTAGGTGTATTTAAAACATGGAGAATAAAATCATTGAAATAGCTCCTATTAAAGAATGTTATCCAACTGGAATCTTCAAAGACAAATATGCAGAAGAGATGAATTTCCCAACACTTTTCTTTGGAGAGCCATGAAATGCTGGCATTATGCACAAGTTTAGTCATAAAAAAATGGTACAATGGGAACTACTACATTATCGTCAAGTTTTTTACTTCATACAACAAATGTTTTTGTTTTTTTAACAATAAAAATAATGATACAACAAGTGTTGTCAACAATGTGGGTAAGAATAATAAAAAACCAATTAAAAGGAAGAAAGATGCTTGCAAATGATGTAAAACAAAAACCAAATTTAAAAAGAATTTTGAAATTTGACATTGGGTATGTAGATTTAAAAAGAATCAAAATATTCCCAGACTATATGAGCCAATTGAAGAAAAATTTCTTTACAATGATATGAAAACTTGGACTACCTACATTTTTATTACATTTACTAGTGCTGAATTGATGGGGACACAACCCAAGCATAGAATGGACACAACGAGAAAGGGAAAATTTTATTAACTATGAAAATATGCTAGTACACTTAGTGCAGAGAAATAGACTCCAAAACATGCTCTACGGGCTTACAAAAGCATAAATCTAGAGATAATTTCTTCTCCCAGTACCTTCTCTCAAACTCCACTCCGAACTGCCTTTTACAATGCTAGAAATGTCCTTAAATAGAACCCAAAGGGTTAAGGATTAGCAATACATTCTAGAAAGTGATAGTTGGCATCCACCAACCAAGTAGAAGGCTCCAAAAGCCATGTTATAAGTCAACGCAAAACTAGAAGAATCCAGAAACGATAACCAAACTTTCGAGAGGCATAACTTTTGAACCGTAGCTCCGATTGACGAACCGTTTACATTTCCAAAAATCTCTCAAAGAACTCTATAGCCCTATGGACCAGATTCACTCATACCCCATTTTTTGGCCATTTACAAGGTCATTTAATGCCCCTAACTTGACTTTGAAGCATTCTTAAGAGGTCTCTAGAAACTGAAAAACTACAATAACTTTCAAACCGTGGGGCCTTTTGACCTGATTCTTTTTCTGGAATGCTCTAAATTACAATTACATTCATCTAGCCAATTTATACCCTCTAATTTACCAAAATTATGGCTCAATTACATACTCCTATTTTTTTGACATTTACAGGTATCCCAAGGTGTTCAAATACTCTAACGTAGAACACTAATAGTGGAACTGTGAGAGTTGGAACCTTTATTTGACACAAATGGGTATCTAGAAATGAAAACACATGAAATAGAAACTAAGTCTAAGTAAATGTTTTTTTTGGGTGACACAGGATTTCCCTTATACCTCTGGATGCTCCTGCATCATGAATAAAAGTGGGGTCCTCTAATAATGAGTCTTCAATATTTACACAAATTGTGTCAAAGAAGAATGCAAAGCACTAAATAATTTGAATGCAGTGATAATGAAAACATTTTATTAGTGAGGAAAGACCCAATTACATGTGAAAGGTATTATTGACATGGGATTTTTTGATATCTTTGAATCACTTATAGATGTGATAACATTGTATTCTTCATATGGGTTTTCCAAAGGCAACTCTCTCTCATATTTATATTAAGCATAAGTTATGAAGATAGATGTCCCTTCAAGGGACGTGTCTATTTGTTAATTTATAGTTAATATAATAATGAATTATATTCATACATACACACACACACACACATATATACATATACATATATATGAAATATATATATATATATATATTGCACATATATTGTATCTCATAATTATATATATTGATAGGTTTATCCGATTGAAGATACCAAACATCAACACTCCCTCTTAGCTAGGGAGGATAACACAAGAAAAATCTCACACCATTGGTAATATTAGGAATGACATGGCAAGGAAACCTATGATCAGAAGACTTCCAATATATGATATCATATAAGTATTGGCCTATCAAAATATCAACATAGGATATCCACCAATTACTATTTTGATATCACATCAGGTAACATGAGCATTGGCCTATTAGAACATCAATAATTGATAGCCACCAAGTATTCAATATGGTAATGACATATTAGAATATCAAGGTAAGATATTCACCAAATACCTATCATATATCTATAAAAACAACTTATAGACTATCAATTTAATAACATCAAAAACTTATTTGTTGATTTACAAGATAAAGCCTTTCATGATATATTTTAGTATTTACATAAAATGTATGTCATGATTTAAGTTATTGTAAGATCATCACCTTCCAATAACTTCTGCAAATACAAGTGATAATCATTTGGAAGTTGTCATTTTCTCATGATGTACACAAGGGTAAGGCCCATACACACACAAAGTAACCACAAGATACTATCATGAGGTGTTGTCATGAAATCCACTTAGGATCATATCAAAGAATAAGGTTTTCACTTAAAACTTATCTCTCATAGAGAAGAATGTATTACGAGGGATTTCACTTGGAACTTCTTCTTCATGAAGAAATGCTAACCATTTGACCTAGTTATAAGGGTTATTTCTAATAAGGTGTCAAGACCACCCTTGAATATGGAACATATCCTCTATTTGCACCTTCTCTTTCTCCAAAGTTGCCTCTGATGAACTATCACATTTCCTAGTTCAACATGTATCCATCTATCTAGGTATGGTATAGTCTAAACATCCTTGGTTCACATGGAACTTCATCCCATGAATCATAGTCCCTTTAACTGGGATACTTTTGTAATTAGTAGAGAAACTATCTCAACACAATCTACTCATTTTGAGTCAATGTGACCAAGATTCTTGGAAGCAAACTAAAATATATCATCTATCTTCTCCCTCTCTAACAGATGTGCCAAACTCCCTCTTATTATATAAGGGTACTCATATTAGGTAGCATGCCTAATGTACAATTATTTTTCCTATGCATCCTTGATACAAGTTTCTCTAATGAAGATCCATATGCATCAATCAAAAATACCTTTGTATAAGCATTTGTCAAACAATGGGAATAGAATATTGTGTTAAAATCATGAAACAATTAGACTTCTAAATTTTAAGAATCTATACTAAAGTAGAAATGACTCGCCACACATGATCAAAGGCAATGTTATCACAAAGGTAACCCGCAACTCTCATTAATTTTCCAAAAAAATAGATATGATAGATATAATCCCTCGCTATTTATGATGGATGACAATATACACACTATTCAACCAAAGCATTCCTTCAAAAATCCTTTGTCATATGGTATGGGCTTCTGGCTAAGATTCTTCACATAAAGTGAATAAAACTACTAGCATTTACCTTGATTGATTCCAAAACAAATATGACTATGATATTTGATTTTATTTTTTTATTCCCATTAGTTAAAACTTTTGAGTTCTATAGATCCACACTTATAAAAAAATATTATGCCTTGTTTTGCCATGATTGTGGTAAAATCTTGATCAATGTTGCCATGGTATTTGAAACTTAGGCACATTTGTCTTAGGAACAAGACTCCTAATATATAATATCCACACACCTCTCTTTGATAGCCACCTTCAGAGATTTAAAGGAAGATAATGATGATATCTATACATTATCTAAAATTTAGCTAAAGCTAACATACTATATTTCTTCTCATCTACCAGCCCAACCTCACATCTATTGACTTGGAATTGGTAACTACCAGACTAAAGAAATTTCAAATTGTATCATTGAAAGAGTCCTTCCATTTTGATCCTCTTCCACATCATGAAACACTAAATTTGTGTTAGATATATAACTTTAACTACACTCAAGAACAACGTGGTATATCCAACACCTCTATTTTCTAGAACAACCAAAAATGTTTTTTCACATATGAATGACTCCTGATAATGGAGTGACCTAATAGAGAATATCCTCTATTTAGAGGGAAAATGACACCAGTGATAACAATGCAAACAAGACTAAGAAAGTTGAACACTTTCTCCTTGAGACATTAAATACAAGAGAAAGAGGGACTTCCAAGAATATCTCTCAATAAGATCTAAATTTTATTAGAAAAAATCCCAAAGAGGATAAAGGGATGCTAATGCAAAATCTAGAAATTCATCAAGGAAGTACACAAGCAAGTTCTCTTTCATGCAATGTAAATAAGAGATATGATAAATATAGATATGAAATACTCACAAATATCCCAATAGAGATCTAAAAGTAGATGTATGTTAAGAGGTAAAATAAATGATAAAGAACTCACCTTGGAATGTGAAGAGATAAATTTAAATTGTCTCCAAAACTCATAGATTTGAACTGTTTCTAAACTTTAACAATGGATCTTAGGATAAAATGATGAAAGGAATAAAACCTTGAAATCTCTACAAAAAATGGAGACTAAAGGACTAGGTTAACTTGGAAGGACATCCTACAACTAGGTTGATATATTTTAAGGACCTGATACAAACTTCTCTAGAAATCTCCTGAAAAGTAGGTTCTAGACCTGTAAACCTTTCATTGATATCGTCAAATCTATAATAAGTTTCATTTGTGTGGGTGGCTATAAAGAGGTTTTCCTTAGTCAGCCCATTGTTTTGGTGATTTACACCTCCACAAATAGTTGTTAGGAAAAATGTCATGTGTATGTGTGTATCCTAGATGTGTAGATCTAGAATGAAAATATGCTAAAAACTAAGAATCTACTCCATGAGTGAAACCCTAGCATGTAAGTGTCCATGTATATAAAATGTATGAAAATGCAAAGAATTAGATCTAAATCATGATGTAGAAATCATACTAATCCCCCAAGGCTAAAGTATTGTAATCATCTTTGAGATCTATTTACAACTCCGTGTTTGATGAATTCACCTTTGAATGCTTGATGAAGAATAATAACCTTGCTTTGTAATAAAGAATAAGAAACCAACCCTTGTTTTCACCTTGCAATTTCCCTAAGTCACATTGGGGTGTCCACACATGCTTTCTCCTTGCTCCTTCCATGTACAAACAGGGGATTAAATGCCTTTTTATAGTAGATTTTTAGAATATTTAGGAAATTACTCTATAAGGGCTGACTGCACAAGCGAGATTTTACCCAAGGAGTTAAATATCACCAAGCCCAAAATCACTAGAAGCTCTAGGTCTAGGTCGACCTTGGTTCACCTATTCTAGACTAGTTAACCAAGGTTGACCTAGTCTAGACTAGGTTGACTTGGGTCGACCTAGTCTAGAATGCCAACCTTCAAGGTCTCCTCATTCTAGATTCCAAACTAGTAAGGGTTAGGGATGAAATAACTATGCCAAAATATTGCTTGGAGATCCAATCTAGGATTTTGGGGTCTTGAGAATAGAGGATATACATAGATTAAGTTCTTATGTAGTGAATATGTGAAGAAGAAAGGAAATCAAGGAGGATTTGTTAGGTCCTACCTTAGTTTCACCTATGGAAAGGAGGAGAAAATAAGTGAAGAGTGTTCTTAAGATGTGAATATAAATGCAAACACACTAAAGAAAAGCTAAAAGGTCTTTAATAAAAGTGCATCCAATCAAAGATGATAAAGTTATCCCCCACTTCAGTGGGATATGACACTATGTACATATGCAAGCTAAAGTAAGACAAAAAATCATAACATGTAAAAAGGATATAGGAAAGTCTGTATGTGCAAATCTTGCAAGAAGACATTAACAACTAGATCCTACAAAACCATAAGTTAGTAATAAATAAAAAACCACCTTGGAATTACTATAGGAGGATGGTGAAGCTCACATATAGCCATATGCCCCCTTGTTATGGTTTTCTCATTTAAAAAAGGTGAAACAAGAGATTACACTAAACACAATAAACTATAGATAAAAGATGATGACAAGAAGCCCCCAAAATATTACTAGATGAATACTAATTTCTTTAAGAGGGTCTTGGAAGGTTAGGTAACTAACTCATGATTCAAATTCCTATAATGGGGAGGAAATCAAAGTTACCCAACTCAAGATATGATGGAAAGAGTGAACATGTGTATTACTTACAAATTAGGGTTTTGTAAAACATATTTAAAATGTAACCTAAAATAATGTTATATAAGCTCATGTTACAGTTTGAAATCTCAATTGTTACCTTGTTCTTGAAGGGAATAATAATAAGGAAGATATGTTGAAGATAAACCCAGTGTAGCCCATGCAATTGGATGTGCTTCAACATGATGTGTTAGATGGTTCTACACTTGAGGAAGTAAGCATAAGATCCATACTATACATCATTTCATGCCTTTTATACATTTCTATTTCTATAGATGTAGAATCTAGTCATTGATATGATTTGTAGGGTTTTGAGGAGGAGTTTGACCTAGTCCTAGGTTAGGTCAACCTAGTCCTAAGGGTATTGAGGGTGTCCCACAGTCATGTCAACCTTGCTAAGAGGCAGGTCAACCTAGTCCCTAGGGAGGTCAACCTAGTCCTAGAGAAGTTGACCTAGTCCCTAGGAGGTCAACCTTGTCCAAATGTAGATTAGGTGGATTACAAAGTTGATACGTTGGATTGATAGATCTCTTGTTTGATGTTTCTATAGGATCCACTAGTCATGAGAGAATACTACATTCATATGTAATGATATACATTTGAAAGAACATGCAAGAATATGAGAGTAGTAGATATCTTGATACTCAAGGATACAGGTTTATATTAGGTAGCACAATAGCTGCAAGTGATTTTTCACATGGGTATTCTACAAGAATTGATGGAGATATGAAATGGGACTACATGCTAATTCCACTTACCAGTGGGAGAGATGAAAGTAACCTTGGAGGATGTGTACCAAATCTTGCACCTACCAATTCATGGATTGATAGTGATACCTCAAGGTCATAGATCATGAGTAGAGATAGGGAAATATTTTGAGTACTATATGATTATGCCATATAGAGACAGACGTAGACTAGACTAGGTGCACCTAAAGGGCATCATCCTTGGGTAGGTGCCTCTTCTTAGGAAGATTATGCTATGCATTACTACCACTACTATCATACTCAAGATGAAGGGTAGGTTATTCCTGAATCCTCTAGCACATATAGTCTGGCATATATATAGAGAGAGAAAGTTGATCATGTATGCATAGGATGAAGCATAATAGTACATCTATACTATGAGCTAGGGAAGTTTGTGAGATATCAATGAGCAAGTTTGAAAACATGTTCAATATTACACATGTGGGCCTTTGAGAAATTTACATGCACTAGATCATCTAGGTTCCTAACTGAGATACTGGTAGAGGCAGAGTCACCGAGAGTGTATTCTTACATGATGAGACATCCTTGGTAGTTTAGAGATATATTATACTAGAGGATCTTATTCAATCGGTTATAGTCTACTGATGTTATATAGAGACCCTACCATATCATGATAGCATGGTCAGACTCAGTAGTGTAGTTGAGATGGATGCATAGGTAGAGGTTTTAGAGGACATACATGTGTATATAGGGATGCCTTACTATTATGATAGAGTGTTGTGATAGTTTAGTCTTCAACAAGGTCCTCCTTCATCTATGCTCTAATATTCGTATAGAGCTAGATATAGAGATATTATAGGGACTAGACATCCATTGACAATAGATGATATAACACTGACAAAAATTGAGGATCCAGATGAAAAAAAGGTGCCCCCTACATTAGAGGATGTAGGAGTATTGAGAGATTATCTATAATATTTTAGTGTTGAGGGTGTGAGACCCATATTCCTAGATGACTACCCTAATGGTGATCCAGTTCCATAGTCCAGAGTATCACAAGGATAAAATGATGTAGATGATAGTGATGAGGATGGAGAGGATGATGATGATGATCATGAGGATCCATAAAAGGGGGAGATAATGGATATCGAGGGTGGGGAGTGTAATCACCCAAAAATGGTTATCTGTCCAAACTATAGAGGTAGAGTGTTCAATTACCAAAATAGTAAAGATAGAGTAAAGTGACTTGAACAAAAGTGTCCAAGAAACTTATGACACCAATGACTAAATTCAAGAGATATGAAAGAAGCCCAAATTTCCAAGTAGATAGATAAGAAAAAAACTTTACCAATCAAAGAGTGTAGTCAAGAGATCAAGGTAACCTTTCAACAAAAGAGGGTCTTAGAAAGTAGACATAGACCGAGAAGGTGGAAAAGACTAGACATATGAACAAAGGTTTTGTATAGTCTAAGAAGATAGTAGAGACCATAGTGAGCACCAAAAATGTGTGTACAAAAAGTGTCACACTTCTATAAACCATTATTCTTGAGAATATGCATGAAAGAGAGCATCTAAAGAGGTAGCTTATAGCTCTCTATCTATGACATTCAAAGGATATGATATGGTGACTCTCAAATGAACCAAAGATATGAAACCCTTGTAAGGTGCACCGTAGATCAAGAGATTCAAAGAGTAGAGGCAAGGGTGCCAATATCCAAGAATCTAGAATAAAATACAATGAAAATTAAAGTTATTCTATATGAAATGCAAGCTAACAAAGAAAGTTACAATAGCCACCTAGTTAAACTATGTGAGATATTGTAAAGCATGAAGAAAACCTAAGCTATGAAGAAAGCCATTAGGCTACAATGCAAGTAAAATAAAAGCTAAGCTAGAATGCAAGGATGCTCCAAGTTCTCTAAGTGCTCCAAAATCAACAAGAAAACCTCTAGCATAACAATAACATAAGAGTTTAAGATTGAGAGAATGAGGAGAGAGATATCCTTTTTTTTAAAAATGGATCTTAGGGATTAAGATCCAAAAGAGGTATAATCAAGGGAGGAGAATGCATCTTGAGTGTTTTGGAAATATTATGAAAGGCTAAGTTACTGAGAGGGGAGGGGTGAATTAATAACTCATAAAACTTTGTCCTTAGTTAGCAATTAATCCTTCATGTGAATTATGATCTAATTGCATGCATGAGAAACTAAAAATATAAAAGCATTCATAACACTTTTGACACACAATTTTGGTGACCCAAAAACCTTCCAAATAGAAAGTAAAACTGGGGTGGGGATGATACCTACCAGCTTTAGTGCTATTGTATAAAGTTGGATGGTTAAGGCTTATAATGATCACTTTTGATGATCTATCCTATTAGGAGCAATAAGGACTGCTAGGTCCACCTTGTAAAATGATTTATAAACATATAATGAAGTATGCACTTGGTAGAGAGATTTTTACAAGACTATTAGGTCTACCTTGTTAAAGGATTTGACTAATGCACCTATTAGAATGAAGCAGTAGCTGATATCTGATCTACAACTTGGTTTGCTAAATGAGATTCCTCCAAGTGTACAAATCACCTTGTTGTGATAGATGAATCTTTGCTGCTACTTATACTACTCTATCCTTTGTAATTAAGTCTACTACTCTTCTCTGCTTGTTACATTACATTATTCATCATACACTAGATGTGATACAATAAGTTACATATATACCAATCCAAGTACGCAATTACAAAATCAGCCACAATACAAGTTTACGCAAATATTGCAAAGTTGACCACCAAAGTGTAGAAACTCAGGTTCTAAAGCCTGACTTGGTGAGGTTCTGATACTCAACATCCACTATCAACACTCGACATTTTCATGCACTCAATAGATGTAGAAGCTCGGTCCATACTAATCACTTCCAAGTAGTCTTGAACTCAATCTGCACAAGTGACTCAATGAATACTATGAAACTTGAGATATAAATTGAATCACTTCATTCATACTACATAGCTCAATCAATGCTATCACTACAAGCTTAGTATAAACTGAAACTAGAAAGGTTAAGCATATACTCCTGAGAAATAGATAGCCATAGAAAAAAAGAAAAATTGTAGCAATGATAGAATATTCCTACCCCCTCAGGATCAAAATTGAAATGAGATAGATTTGATCAAATCAAGATGATAGACAAGTGATTAAAACTAAAGTGGCAACCAAGTAGTAAAAATATGCCCTAGTTTGAGTAAGTTTGACCAGTAAGATAAAGCATCATAAGTAGGTCAAATAAAGAATAAGGATGAAATGAAATTAATAAAAAGAGAGAAAGAGAGTAGAAATGATGAAGAAATGATGATTTCACTAGTGAGATTTAAAGATTAAGCCTTAGAAAGTTCTCTAACTACATATAAAAAGGAAGAATATTAAAGAATAAATTTGACCATCAAAATGAACCCAAATTTTGATTTTGATCTCAAAAATGGATCTAGAATATCAAAATTATGTAAGAGGTTCAAAAGGGTAGATAAATGTGATGATAATATTAACCCTTTTGATGATAGGATAGAGAAAAGGCAAATAAAATCCAAGAGGATTTGATAAGATATGAAAGAGAAGAAGAGAAGAAGAACATAGTTAGATGAATCATCCATGCAAGATAAGAAGACTCTCTCATCACACAAAATGCAAAGCTAAGCTAAAATGAACCCTAAAATGTAAGATAATATGCAAAGGTGCAATTATAAAGGTTATATTAGTAGTTCCTAGTTTTTATCATCGAACCCTAATAGGGACATTAAAAGACCATACAATCATTACTATCATAAAATATGATGATATGAATATGATATATATCATATAAGAGTGTGGGAACCCAAACTATGCATCAAAGACATAAAGGTCAAGAGGACAATGTAGTTAGGTTCCCAAAATTTAATGTAGCAAGATTGTTCTTGCATTGAGACAAAAAATGATGAGATGGCCAAAAGTATGCACTTGCAAAATAGACAAGGATAATACATTATATACCCTATGTGTCAAGTGGAACAAGAAAGAGTCTTAAGACACCTAAGCTCAACAAGGTATACCCACAGGAAAAAAGAAAAAGAAAACATGCCCCATTCCCCCAATCTTCTTGTCCATGACATTCTCGAGAGACTATTAGGGAGGGAACACACAACAAATAAATTGTAATAGACAACATAAAAAGAAAATAAAGCCAACAAGTCTTAGATAATTTTTAGTTTAAGTGTGTGTGTGGAAGTCACATGACTATATCTTTAGGACTCAACATCTACCAATGAGAAGTATCACGTCATCATAGACTATAGCTAAAGTATATGATAAGTGTTGAGAAACACTCCATTTCAAGGATGTGTTCAAAAACACTATAGAGTGTGCTTCCAAAGAAACACAAATGCAAAAAGGAGAAAATGAGAAGCTTATATAGTTTGTGCCCCCTAGACCTAGATGAGAGTCAGTTCCAAGATAAGAAAGGCAAAAGAAAAATTCTAGATGGATTGGTTCATGAGTGCAAAGTGAGATGTGGATAGATATAGATGCAAGGGTCTCAAGAAACACATGTTTCCAAGTTTTCACCACTTGTAAGGATTGACTAGCTCTTAAGAAAGATCACATCATATTGTTATAGTGTAATGATGGAGTAGAAAGATGATGGATAAGAAAAGATGGATGGAGCAAGAAGTATAAAGTGAGTGAAAGTGGTTCTCAAGAGTACCCAAGCTAAGGAAAATAGTCATATGAATCAAGTTTAGGATAAGAAATGAAATCCATGAAAGGAGATAACATGTAGCATAAGTAGTTAAAGCTAATAAGAAAGATAACATATATGATAAGTAGTGGAGGCCAATAAATAGGATATCATGTAGGGTAAGCATTGGTAGCCAATAAGTAAGACAATATATAAGATAAGTAGTGGAAGCCAATAAGAGAGATAGTATATGGGATAAGAAATAGAAGCAAATAAGCAAGATAACATGAAATAACGTAATCCAAAAGAGTAGACATGTCAAGAGGCCTAAGAACCATGTTTTCCTTTATTGTGATCAAGACCAATAGGTCAACTAGATAGGACAATGATAATATAGAGAAATAATAATCAAGTTAGATGTGAAGGCTATGAATGAATGAGCAAGAACAATAGGGAAGTTGATGGATACATAGGCAATACAAAAAAATATCTCAAAATTATCAAGATCATCTTGGAAAGATGGAATTGATGGATTATGGAAGAATTATGCATGGCACTTGTTTGCTACGTTTTCATCATGGTACTTATCCAAAGTGCCACAAGAAGTGGTTTTAACCATAGGAAAAATTTATTTCTCTTTATATTTGCTACCAAGGCACCACAAGAAGTGGTTTTCACCAAGGCACATTTTTTTTCTTTTTTTTGTTGCCTTTTTTTTCTATTTTTTGGAAGTAGGTCAAGCTTTTTCAATTTAGATTATGCTCCTATTGGAAGGATAAGTCATGATAAGCCAATACCATAGAAAGTTATTCTCAAAGATTGTAATAGGGTGATGAAAGGGAGATGATAGTGGGAAGAGTATATGGAGGATCAAAGTTCATGCCCTAGAAGGCTAGAAGGAGTATGAATAGCATTTAAGGGTAGGCTTCAAAAGATTGCATATGGGTAGGTAAAAAAGTGGGAAAAATCAACATTGACACACACCTTAATGGGTGATGGAATGACAAAGGGATCATAGAGTCCAAATATCTTAAGGTTTAGATGTATGAAGTGGTAGAGTAATCTTGGAGGAAGATTGAGTAGAAGGCTTCAAAATAGTTCAAGGAAGATGTTTGGAAAAAGATGAAGTGGAATCCTTTGGAAGCTTGAATTTCAACTTAGATTTATGTTCAATATTCAAGTCTTTCAAGAGAGACTTGGGAATCGATATAGCTTTAGATTTTCCTTTGGATACTTTAGAACACATTTCTTCAATAATGGGTTTAGTAACCCATATTTGCATAAGGTCTCACTTTTTGAATAGTGAACCTTTGTGGTTTCTTGAATATTTTTTCTTTATGTCCATTCACATCTTGATTAGATGAGACATAGTGATCTTTATTTGTAAATGTAATTTTCTTTTTATTATTAAGTTGATCATCCAAAATACTTGTGACTTGTGGATGAATAAGGCTCTTATGATTGGTTTAGATGAATAGGTGAATGTGAAGGTTTCAATTATGATTATCTTATTTGATCTTGGGGTATAATAGGAGAGTTAGGTGATAAGCTAGGAGTGGAAGTAGGAGATGGAGTAGAATAAATTCCCAATGTGGAAGGTGTGAAGGCTTTAGCTTAGATGGATAAGGACCAAGAATAGACTTAGGAGATGCAAATGGATAGTGGATAGGGATATCAACATTTTTAGAGTGAGAAACATGGCCAAGAACATTAATAGACTCATGAGTAGATTTAATAGGAGCAACAAATTTTATAGGAGCATTTGAAGCTTGAGAATAATTTTGAAGTGGATATGAAGAAGTAGAACAAGAGGGGATGCTTTGATCTTGAAAAGTAGCTTTGGATTGCATAGGCATAGTGATTTTTTCTCACAATTTTCAATAAGCTCAATGGAGATAGTAGAAGTTCTATCTTAATCATACTTAGGAGGTGGATAAGACATAGGATACAAAAAGGTGAAATATTGAAGGAGATGAAAGGGTTCTTGATCTTGATCTTTTTTGACATTTATAGTTTTGTTGCCATAGTTCTTGTACCCACTAAATTGTGAGAATTACATCTATGTTTTGAGTCAAAATAGTTCAAATGTATCACACTTCTAGCTTTAAAAGGGAAATTTTTTTATTGTATTTTTAATTATTTTCTCATCTTGATGTACCCATTTTGTCCCTGCCTTTGTCTGACACTTTGAATTTTTGAAATCTAGTTCCTAAGTCTTAAGTTATCAAAGGTTAAAGAAGCATCCCAAAGCACGTGTTTCACCTCAAAATATTAACCTCTCAATCAAAAAGGTTAAGATAAGTTTCTAAAAAACATCTTTTCAAATAAATCATTAACCATTAACCTCATCTAGAAAGGTCAAGGTTTAGGCCCCAAAACATGTGTTTCATCTTAAAATCTTAGCCTCTCCATCAAAAAGAGTTATGATAAATTTCCAAAACACGTATTTCAGACCATTAACCTTAACCGCTCATCCAAAAAGGTTAAGGTCAGAGGCTCATAACACACATTTCTAAAATAGTTATTAACCTAGTGAAAGATTGTGTATGTGAATGGCTCATGATCAGTGATAATGAAAACTCGTGTATATACGAGCAAGGAGATATTTCTATAGAATTGAGAATCTTATTTCTCATGCATACCAAAGTATGGAAGCAATGAAATAATGAAATGTGTAGGTCTCTACTTATGTTGAAGAGAAAGCACACTATGACAGCCTGGAATATTTAGAATGATGGTGGATACAACAATAAAGAGGCATTGGTTGAGGATGAAGTTTGAGGAATAATTTGGGGTTTCTATTTCGATTGTGGATGTGGATTTGTATGTTGATAAGGTAGGGCATCAAGAATTTATGTTGAATTTGTAGCTGGGTTTGATAATCCTCTATAGAATTTGAGAAAATAGGTAAAGAATTGAGGTAGAGGGATTGATTGATGATGAATTTTTGAGGAATAAGTAGTTTTGATGGACATGGAAGGAGGAGACATGGGGTTTGATTTTCAAAACTTGCTAAAAGCAACACAAGATTCAATTTTGTAGGTGGTTGCAAAAACTTTATCAACCAAGGTATTTTTGAGCAAATGACAGGCAATCAAAATGAAACTAGAGGAGCTCAACATAGTTTTTTCTAGCAGTGGGTAGAGAATTTGATGATGAAGGATCTTCTTCCTTAGGTGGTGTCAAGCCTGGAGGAAATTAGGGATTTGGCCATAAGTTGTATGGCTCTTAACTTCAGCAAGAAGTTTCTCATGTAGAGTGATTAGGATGTGTTGGTGAGCAAGCTAAATTTACACCTCAGGGATTTGGATCTTCTATTGAGGAGCAGCATTTTGGGGCCAAAATTGGATGGTTTAGAGGATGTAGAAAAGGTTTTTCTTGTAAAGGATGTGTTCTCTAGGATGTAGATTAGAAATACAAAGCAAAAAGATAAGGCACTGGGGGCTTTGATAAAGCTTCTCAAACAAGATTGGGAGAGTGTTATGTGCACCACCAAGGAGAAGGATATTGGTTACCTGGTCTATTTTTTGGATTTGAATGTCATGCTTATAAGAGAGCAATCAATGGTCACGGTTTAAATTCTTGCCCTCTCTGATAGCTATAAGACTTGTAGTCTTTAGGGAAAAGAATCTGTCATGGCTCCCTTGGTTAGGGTTTTGGAGAGCGGTAGTAGTCTTGCAAAGGAGAAGGCCACAAAAGCTCTTCATGCTTTGATTTTGGATAATTCTAAGAATTCATGGGAAGTTTGTGTAAATGGAGGGGTCTTAGACCTTGTCAATGTGTGTTGCTCTACACAACCAGAGTTACAAGCAGTTGGGGTTAGAATCCTATCAAATTTGTGGATGGTGAAGGAAATTAGGGTTGAAATTGTTAAGGAGGGGGAAATTCATATTTTGGCCACTTTTTTGAGTTCAAAGGTGCTCCCCATACAAGAATACATAGAGAGATACATAGATTTGATGGCTTTTGATGATGAAAAAGTGATGTAGTTAATTGAAAATAAAGGAGGTTTCAAATCCTTGTTCTAGTTATTGAAAATAGCAGAGAGTCTTTAGGCCAGGAGATTGCATCAAGGGAAATTCACAAACTCTCTAAATCACCCTTGAATAAAAGAATTGTGATGTATTCTCCCAAATTTCTCAAGCTTCTAGTACATACTCTTGATATTGGATATCCAACACTACAGAATTTGGCAAAAACAATAATCTGTAATTTATGTAGCTCACATGAAACAAGAAAAACTTTGGGGAAAGCAAGGTGCATTCTCTGCTTCTGAGGATGCTTGATGGCAAGCCTGGTTCTTCTCATGAAATTGCTACACAGAAACTTTCTAGTTTTTTTGTCATCAAAAGAAATAAAAAAGAATTCATTAAAGATGAGGTGGGTGTTTCATGTCTAGTGGGGCTGCTCAATCCTAAAAATGAGACCATGGTAAATAAATTTCCTCTATTGGTAGTATAAGCCCTATCCAATAGTGATAGTGGCAATAAGAAAATCATCCATGCAGGAGGTTGCAAACATAATGGAAAAATAATAGAAGATGGGAATGATGGTGTCCTAATCAAATTAAATGGAGATGTCATAGAGAGCTTTAGTTTGACAAATTTGTGATACCAGTCAATTTCTTTCTTCAAAGATGTCAAGGATAAAATTATCATTCTCTTTGTTGTACTTAGATTAGAATTTTTTAGTAATGACTCTATCACTTTTGGTCAACAGTTAAGAGTTTTGTAATTTTGGGTTAATTTTGTAGAGGTTAATTAACCTCACCCAAATCATGTATTTGGGAAGTAGTTATTAACCACACATGAGTAGTTCTTAACCTCCATGTCTATATAAGGAGTCATTTTTGGCTTTGTAAGGGGACTTTTTGGACTTTTGAGTTGGAGAAGACTTAGGCTAGAATTTTGGTGATAAGATAATATTTGGAAAGTGTGTACAAATTTAATCTTTGTAGTCAAAAATTCCTCTTAGGTTCTTGGTGCATGAAAATAAAGGAATATGTTATTTGAGTTCTCTTCTTTCAAAATCTAAATTCTTAAAAATGTTGGTTCTCTTTTCAGTAAGCATATTCATGGTATTATGCAGATGTTTATGAATCTTTGAATCAACATTGTGCTAGTGGTAATTCTCAAGCATAGATTTTGATTGTTGTTATTAGTAGTTTAAGTTAGTTCGTGTGGTGCATTCTTCATCAATGGCTTTTTATTGATATTTTAAAGTTTGATTTCATCTTTATTTGAAAAACTTCAAAATTATATCATATGAGGGAGCTACCCCTCTAAATGCAGAGGAAGGCCGCATATCAAGGGCCTATCCAACTGTTGTGAACAATTTGCCACATACACTCCGTTGGGCCATCTTCAAGTAACAAATTAGTTTACCAGTTCAAGTTTTAGCATTTTGAGAGTCCTCTTGACATGGAACCACTTATAAGGACAAGGAAGAATGAAGAGGTAATGGAGCAGTTCTTGGAGTAGGCATGGTAGCACATGAAGGTTGGATATCTTTAGTCTTAGTAGCATCAAAAATATTTAAAGCCAAGTGCACATTAGCTTGAGTTTATTTTAGAGGTATCCCTTGAAGGTACACATAGTCAATGTGAAAACCATTAGGTTCTTTGTTTGATGGAGTTATGTTGAAAATATTTGAAGATTTAGGAAGTTCACACATGTTGGAATAAGTGAAGGTGTCAAGAAGACCATCAATAGACATAGGTTCATCAATATGATCTTTCTCAAGAGAAATATCCTCATTACATGAGTCATTAGAGTTCTTAGTTCCAACTACCTTGTCATTAATAAGATCTTGGACTTTATGATTCAAATCTATGAAATATTTGGTTTTATGACCTTTGTTTCTATAATAATTGCAAAAGAGATCATCTCTCCACCATGGATATTATACCTTAGGTTCACAAGGTTTAGATTTGTATGGAAAAGTAATGATCTTGTTTGAAACCAAGGTATTAAGCACCATATCATATGAAAATCCCAAAGGAGTAAAAGTTATCTCAAAATTATATCTAGGACCATTTTTGTCATTCTCATCTTGGTCAAAGATAGGCCCATCATGAAATATTGACATATGCTCAAAAGAGGTATTTCTTGCTTTCCCGCTCAAGAGGTCTTTGGATATAGAAGATGAAGAAAAATGATGTCTTTGAGTAGAATATTTAGACCTTGAAGAAGATGAATCATGTTTATGTAAAGGTCTTACGGAAAATTCATGTGAGGATTGCATTATTTCCTCTAACCTTTTCTCAAGTTTAGACTTAACTTCTATTATGAGCCTAGTGAGATTAATGTAAGCAAGATCATCTGTCTTTTCTAGTTGTTTGTATTGAGTGCACATGTCTTAAAACTTTTTAGAAGTATGGAGGAGCTTATGATCATCTAGACTCAGTTGAGGTTTTGAAGAAAAAGACTCAAAATCCATAGTGGTAGATATAAATTCAAGCATGAAGGAGACTAAAAGAAGCTAATAAGGTGACACAAGATACCTTGATGTCCAAACTAGAGAGGTAGAGTTTTAACTTGTCAAAGAGAGGTAGAAATGAATGAGTGACTTGTCAAGAAAAGTTCCCAAGTAGCTTATGACACTAGTTCCTCAAGTCAAGAGCTACGCAAGAAGCCAAAATAACCAAATAGATAGATAAGAAAAAACTAGTGAACAAATTTCCCAATCAAAGAGTGTAGTAAAGAGATCAAGGTAAGAATTTCAAGAAAAGAGGGTCCTATTAAGATGAAATAGACCAAAAATATGGAAAATACCAAGAGTAGTATGACCAAAGAGCCATTTTAAGCAAGTTCAAGCACTAGAGACATAGCGAAGCAAAGTCATATGATGGAACTCCCATTAGTGAGAAACACAAGAAAAATTTATAGACTTGGAGAAAAATGTTTTGGACTTCTTTTTTGAGTTTTTGCCTTTTTTTTTGTGTTTTTGAAGTTTTATAATTTTAAATTTTTTTTTGAATAAAAACCCACAATGAAATCAAGCAAAAGGAAAAATTCCTAAGGCTTAATTTGATGGATGTGTCCCCTTTTTTCCAAGCAGGGAAGGTTTTAAACATTCAAGCACATCAAATACACCAAAAAAATATTAAGGTTTCTACAAGTATGTATAAGGTCAACTAGGGAATGCCCTTGATATACACAAGGTACATGAGGTCCAAATTCATAGATGAAAGAGCCTATTGCCAAATAACCAAGAGGAAACTGTAACCCAATCTCCACGTTCACTTCTCAAAGGTGTAAATTTCTTTGGGGATTAGCCAAGATTGCAAATATTCTACTTCCAAGAGGTCTATCTTTAGATTCAAGCCACACTATTTATACTCTTCTAGAACATGAGAGTTGAGGTTGTCCCCTAGAGTAATCACTTCTCTAGGTAGGCCCCCTAAAAACAAAAGAAATATCCCTTATTTATATTCCCCACAAACTCCTTAATAAGGATGCAAGAAGAAAACATAAATAAGAAAATCTTGGGGATTAAAAGACAAAGCAATTCATTTTAAAGCCCAAATCCAAGTGTGAATGGTCCATTTCAAGCCCTTTCTTGCAATGTTGGGAAGACACACCAAATAAGTTGACCAAAACAAAGAAATGATTTTAAAGTGAAAAATAAGGAAATGATCACTATTGATTGTGATTGGTGGAGATGATTGTGTACATAGATCACTCAAGATGCATTCTCCTCCCTTGATTATGCATCTTTTTCCTCTTAATATCTACTCTTCATTTTTATTTAAAAAGGGGGGCTCTCTCCTCATTCTCTAATCTTAGGTCTCTCATGCTAACATTATGCTACAAGATTTCTAGTTGCTTTTAAATCATTCAGAAACTTGGATAATCGTGCATTTTGTCATTTTAGCTTAGCTCTCATTCCACTTGCATTATGACATACTTTTTAGATTAGTTTCCTTTATGCTTTAGCTTAGTTATTTTTGTTAGCTCGTCCATTTCATATAGTTTAGATTTGCATTTGCATTGCATACCCATTTGAGGATTCTTGGATATTGGAACTCATTGCCTCTATTATTTGAATCTCTCATTCTATGGTGCACCTTGCAAGGGTTATATAGCTTTAGTTAATTTGAGAGTCACTATCTCATAGCATTTTCACATCATAGGTAGAGAGCTATAATCCACCTCTTGAGATTCTCTCTTTCATGAGTATTCTAAAGAATAATGGTTTATAGAAGTGTGATACATTTTATGCACACAAGGAGGACATACCAGTAGCGGGTGGGAGAGCGTAAGAGAGGATGCCATCTCCTATTACATCCAAACCACTACAATTCTGCACACTACAAGGTCAAATCGAGACCCCTCCTTCTAGGACCAAAGAGATAGGGAACATAGAGTTGAGCTGACCACTACCAACTACCCATGTTCGAGACATAGATCTCAGGTTCCTAGAAAGGAGATCTAGGTATGAAGAAGTATATAGATTGATTATTTAGATACGATATAAAATAGATGACTAATAAAGAAAAGAGAAAAGAAAAGAGATTAGGATCTCACCATCCTATGGATGAGAGTTTATTGTACTATTTTGATATAGAGCACATTTTGTATCTAGTCCCTACTATGTATTCCAAAATAGTTTGATGATATATATATATATATATATATGAATACATGAACATGTTTTGATATTTATTCTTGTGATTAATTTGCTTAACTAATTACATAAAGAAACAAAGAAAACATGGGAATGAAGATATAATGTTCTTAGCAAAAAAGAAAAACTATAAGAACACACACACAACACACACACACACACACACACAAACATGTTTTGATATTCCTTCTCATGATTAATTTGCATAACTAATTCCATAAAGAAACAAAGAAAACATGGTAATGAAGATATAATGTTCTTAGCATTTTTAAGATCACTTTAAAGAAAAAAAAAACTATAAGAACATAGTATGAAGAATGAATGGTTAAGCATAAGAACAACATAAATACATTATATTAATGGGTTCCTTAAAAGGAAATCCATTCATATAAATAATCTTATATACACCAAATCTATATACTTTTGTAATAATATAAGGACCTAACTAGTTAGGACTAAACTTCCCTTTTTCTCCTAGTAACGTATATACATTCCTTTGATTCTCATAAAGTACTAAATCACCTACCAAAAAAGAGCATTAAATTTCTTTACCATTATACCTTTTGTTCACCATTTTATGATAAGCTATGATGTGTTCCAGAGCATTGATTCATTGTTCATCTAACATCTCAAGCTCTTGTAAAAATTGTTCTAAAAAATCATCCTTGCCAATTATACTTTGAAAGAAAATCTAAAAGAAGGAATATCTAATTCTAAAGGCATTACAACATCTTCCCCATATACTAAGTTATAAGGAGATATTCTTGTACCGGTTTGAACACTAGTTCTATAAGCCCATAAAGTGTAAAGTATTGAAGTGTGCTAATCCTTAACACATTTATTAACTACCTTTTGAAGGATCTAATCAAAAACCTTATTAGAATATTCAACTTGTCCTTTAGATTAAGGGAAGTAGGGAGAATAAAAGTGGTGATGAATACATTATTTCTCCAAAATGGCCTTGACTTCCTTGTTTTTAAATTGAGCTCCATTTTTTGAGATGATAGTCATAAGGATACCAAGTCTTTCAATAATGTTTTGAAGAATATAGTCACAAATTACATTCATAGTGATAGAGAGAAAAGGTACAACTTCTACCCACTTAGCAAGGTAATCTATAGCAGTGAGAATATAAATATGTCATTGAGAAGAGGGAGGAGAAATATTAACAATAAGATAAAAAAACCACACACTAAAAGGCCATGGTGGAACTTGAGAATGTAGAGCGTAGGCAAGAAAATGAATATAGTTATTATAGTGTTGATACTATGAACACTTTTTGATGGAGGTAAATGGATCTTGTTCCATAGTTTTCCAATAATACCCCATCTAAAGGATTTTGTTAACTATGGATTTCCTACTGAAATGCCTTGCACATGTATGGGATTCTTGCAAAGCCATAGGGATTTTGGCTTTAGTAAGGCATCTAAGGGAAGGATCATTAGAAGATATCTTATAAATAACATCAATAAGGATTCAAGACACAAGTTTTTGGATCCTATTCCTAGAATTCCTAGTTGCAGACTCAAAGAATGATCCATCTTTAATATACTGATAATTGTGAGAGTACCACTCATATAAATGTAGATTAAGGCATGTTACAATTAACAAAGTATTATTTGAAATCACTAGTTTAGAAAGAGTATGAATTGTGAATTAAAAATCTAACACACCTTCCTTTAAAGTAATAAGGGAAACTACACTAGCCATAGCATCAACATGTCAATTATCCTTTCGAGGTAGATTATAAATAGAATAGGAAGCATAATTTTCAAGGAGATCTATAGATAGATCCTGATACTTGGTTAATTTATCATTCTTCACTTGATAGGTACCTTTAATTTGTTGTATGACAAGTTGTGAATCACCAAATATATTAATGTGCTTAATGTGTAAGGATATAGCCACTTTTAAACCATCAATAAAAGCTTCATACTTAGGAACATTGTTAGTACATGAAAAGGTGAGATTTCAAGTGCACACTCAAATTGTGTACTTTTCGAAACCCTTCTATTCAAGCTATTCCATTAATTGGAACACTTGAATGTCATCTTAGAGCTCCCTATCCATAGAGTGTAAAGGTGTGTGTTTGTGCATATGAGAAGCTCTCAGCTGAGCTTTAGAGACACAACCCTTACTATTAAACCATGCAATGGGATATTCCTTAGACAAGAACAATAATTTGAATGTCCAAAGGAGTTCTAAAGCATGCAATGAAAGAATAAACTACACTAATATGAAGTGCAAGAATGCAACTAAACTAAGCAAGATGAGCATATTACAACCATTTTAATTAAGCTATGTGATATAAGCTATTGCAAAAGAAACTATACTATTTTCAAATGGATCTAAACTACTATGAGGATGGTAATGAGAGAATTGGACAAGAATCAAGAAGTTCTCCATAAAGCTCTAAGAAAATATGTCCAAAAACCTGCATCATAACATTAGCTCAAAATGAGATCCTTAGAGAGGGAAAAAACTCTCTCTTTTAAAGGTAGAGAGATAGTTGAGATCAAGATCAAGAATTGGATGATCAAGGGTAGAGGTTGACTTTTGGTATAATCCATGTGCAAGATCAAGTCAAACAATGAAAAGGAGTTGACTTTTCATGTGAGATAAAAGTCTTTTCTTTTAATTTGTAAATAGAAATTTTTTTTTATGTGTGCACATTGATTGGGTTAGAAGAATGGGGTCTTTTATTTAATTAAAAGGGGACATGCTCTTTTAATCAAATATGGACTTAGGATATTATAGTCAAACTATAGGTTAAGATCAAATAAATTGATTTTCAACAATATGGCCTAGGGAATTATTAATTAATTTAGCCAAAATGCTGAGAATGGGGATAATAGTCTAGATGAATTATTTTAGGTGATCAAATTTGCCCCTCTTTGACTAATGTGTGATCGATCTAGGAACCCATTACATCAAAGAATACAAAAGCCAAGTAGGCAACAATAGATAAAGAGATATGATTTTGAAGAATAAAATGTAGAGTGAGATAGCAAGTCCTCAATGTGCAACCTCATAATGACAGTATTGAACACTAGGAGAGAGATGATATCAAAACTCAAGAAGAGTACTAACATCAAGAAAATAGTATAGATCGAGAGCATATGAAAGAACCAAGAATATGCTCCTAAGAAATAGATAGCTATAGCAAGCAAGCACTGATAAAGTATTTCTACCCCCTCAGGGTTGAAAAAAAAACAAGGTAAAGGGGATGTAGAAATGAGAAATTCAATACATAGAAAAGTCCATGATGGCATATATGTGATTAGAACCAAAGGGTGAGGATAAGGGGGTGATAGAATACCCCAATTTGAATAGAGTTGACCAAGAAGGATAAAGGATGTGAATTAGATCAAATCAAGTAAAAATATGATTCAATAGAGAAAGATTTGAATTGAAGTTGGTATAAAGTGTAATGATGAAGACGTGGAGAAATGAAGATGCTCCAGTGAAGATTTGAATATTATACCTCAAAAGGTCAGCTAATTGCATAAAAGAAGGTAGAATTTTGAAACACAATTTTGACTATCAAGATGAACTTAGATTTTAATTTGATCTTGAAAATGGATCCAGGACGTCAAAATTAGCCAGGGGTATAATTTTCACAGAGTTCTGAGAAGTTTGAAAAATGAGTTAAAATGAGGTCGGAGGACTATATAAGGGGTCCAAGGGTTATTTTCAATTCATTTGTATTTTGTGATTGTTGAAAGATTTTGAGAGAGAATTATGGCTCTTGTTGGCATTCTGACCCATAGACACTATTTTGAGCACAGTTAGTTTCACAACCGGCCACCCAAGTACAAGGCCCAGACAAGTCATAATTTTTTTTACACTTTTTGAGTCATTTTGAGGCATTTTAACATTTTAAATGTTTTTTTGGGGTTTTTGAAAAAAATATAGCATGATACTTTAAAATTATCACACAATACTTTGAGAAGTATCATGCAAAACTTCTGTTACCCAAATTGTATCACATGCTTTGCAAATGTTTATCGTATCAAGCATATCCAAATGTCACACGATATGCTATGAACTATCAATAGAAGGAAAGTATCATACAAGTACTATAAAAAGTATCACATAATAGTTAATCAAAAAATTATATCGCTTGTATATGATGAAAAGTATCACAATTATTTATTGAGCATTTTTTAATGTTTAGGATTAAATTTTGCATGTGTGAGCACTATTTGCTGCGATTTTGATCTATTTATGATTTTCTTGATTTTTTTATAATAGATACTGACATTTTGATGTTTTCTTGACTTGGTTATCCAGATTATTTTTCCAACATTATTGATTCAAGCCCACAAGGTGGTGGGATTGTGAGTCATCTGTCATCTAGAGGTTGGTGAGAAGGCTGCTATAGATAGCATGTGATTTAGGTAGTTGCTGCACATGCCCCATATTTTGGTGAAGCATGGATTACTAACTACATTAGCCAAGTGGTGGCACAGTGAGCATAACACCTTTCCTTTTCCCACTAGTGAGGCCACCATTACTTTGGAGGATGTATATCACACCCTTTGTGTTCCATGCCATGGAGACCCTTTGAGTATGATAATTATGTTTTGATATTTTCCCATTTTAATTTTTTGGTTTCCATATGAGGTATGCTGATATGAGCTTCATCATGTCACATATTTACTAAGAGCATACCCTAACAAAGGGGAGATTGGTAATATAATAGCTATTTGAAGATGTCACCATCCTAGACTGCCACTTAAGCTAGGAGAGGCTCATAGACAAGTATGGAGACCAATATCCATTAACCTACCTCATTTGTTCACTAGTTTTCTAGTTTCTTGTCATTGATAGGGGCCATAAGGGCTTCCCTCTAGGTTGGGGAAGATTGGTTGTATACTTGGTGGGATGATTGAGGCAGGTGGCATGGGAGCCAACTATCCTTACATATATGTACCTTGAGTTTCATGCAATAGTGTACTGAGATGACAAGACCTGGGCATACAACATAGTGCAAGCATAAATATTGGCTTGGGAGTACATTGTAGTGATATGACTACAATTTTAGTCACAAGATTGCAATCACCCCTATATTTGTAGATACATAGGGTTCATCACTTAGAGCCACAAAGGGGATGTGATGTACTATATGTGTCTATTTGATGAGATTAGCTCTTTTTCTTCGTAGCCATATCGATAGTGTGCCAAATGGTTAGATGCATGGGAGTTAGAGTACATGCAATATAGCTGACCACTAGTGGGGAGATACTTAGATATAGTGGAGTGGTTTGTTATCAGCTAGGTCTAGAGATAGTTCAAATAGAGGTAGGTGATCTTGATGGAGACCACCACATACACCCACTTTTGCAAAGAGGAGGACCAGGGTTGGTTACCTATGTTGGATTACCAGACATCTTTTGAGGGACACAATTATGTTGATGTATGAGTCATGGGATTACTGACCGAACCTAGCAAATATAGGGACTGATACTGAATATATACATGAGATATAGAGGCATCCATTCAATAGATTTACACCCAACTAGATGCACCATCTATGGTAATAGGATAGGGAGGAGATGGTGGAAAAGGTGGAGACAAAGGTGGGAGATAGATGGAGGTTAGGAACAGTTCTTGAGCTATTGGGGTGATATGGACACGAGCCCAAGCCCAAGCTACGAGGGAGGAGAGTGAGGATGAGGAAGAGGAATCTAAGGAGGAGCATCCCCTAAGGCATAAGAGGGTAGAGAGAGCATAGCCATAGTAGGAGCAACTTTCTAGGGGTGAAGGAGAGGACCTTAGAGATTCTCATATATGAGCACTAGAGGTAAAGGTGCAGGGGTTGAGGATGACTATAGAGTTCAAAGACTAGTAGGTGGTGGATGCATGAGAAGAGGCTAAGAGGTGAGAGCAGGTGTTGAGTGTAGTGCCTGCCCCTAGTCTACATTTTTGCTATTATTTTTGAACTCTTTTAGGCCATTTTTATGCTTGATGATTAGTAGCATTGTTTTGAGATTATTAGATATTGTTTCAGATTCAGTTGATATATGATGAGATTACTTGGTACTCTATACTTCATGTATGCATGATGATTATTACAATATTTTTTTAGTTATTGATTAGTTAGATGGATTATCATATGTATTTTTCTTATGGATACTTACCCCATATTGCATGTGTATCGTGTGCCTGTGTATGTTTTCTTTATGTATGGTATTTCTGATATGGTTAAGGAAGGGAGTCATAGTCACCTACTAGTTAGGATCTACATGATGCACCACTTCCTGCCATTGTTTGTTTAGCTTAGAATATTTTGTTTGTACATGCCTGGATTTTATGCAAATTGCAGGTATCGGGTATTGACTTCCTTGAATTGCCAGGATGAGCATACCCTATCGCATTATCTTAATGGTAAGAGAGGGGAGATAAATTCTTGAGTCCAAATCCTGAACCTTTAAGCCATTTGTCCTAGAAAAAATTAGGACAAGTATCTAAGTTTATTACCTTTTGAATGCATCATATGATGTTAATTTGTGATTATAACCCTTTAGTTTGATCTTGTATGTATTTTTCTATTATGAATTTTTGTATGTTGTTTTATAAGTCTTTAGTGATTTTTCTAGTAATTAAGTCAAATTAAATGATTTAATTTAATGAAAAATTATTCTGATATTTTTAATATTTAATTATATTTAATTAATTAAGAAATTAATTAAATAAAAATAATTAAATGCAAAGATAAAAGTTATAAGTTTAATTTTAAAACGTGATAATATTTATTTAATTTAATAATAATATATTTAGAGTTCATTTTTAAATAAATGCTAAATATTATTATTATTTAAGTTAATAAATATTTTATTAATTAACATTTCAAAAACAAATTAAATAAAGTGAGAAAGATAATTAATTTAATAAAGATATTTTAATATCTAAAAGTTTGTACATGAAGAGGTAAAAGATAACAAGTAATAAACAATAATTGATCAATGAGTTCCCTCGCATGATTGTACAATTAGAGCCTGAAATTAAGGGAGAACTCTTTGTCAGAGATCTAGAGCTCATTATGCAATTACACAAGTTTTGGAGGAGCAATTTTGAAGAGGGATGTTTTCAAAGAAAGGGGATTGTTTTGCGTGCTTCATGTGATTGTTGTTTTAGCATCAAATCCAGGTAGGATCTCGTGGTTTATTTGTACAGTGGTTTTCCATCCTTTGAATTCCTTCCTTCTTTATGTCTGTTGTGTTTTGGATTTCAGAATTCTTTTGAGTTGAGACCCTTGTTTTGCATATTTATTGTTCTTCATTTTCAAGAACTTTTGTAAGCAATTTAATGATTGAAAACCTTGTGTGTGGATTTGGTTGTTCATCATTCTCAGGATACATCTGTGTACAAATTGGAAACTAGAAAACCCTCATGTTAAGATTTATTGTTCTTTGTTCTTGAATACATCTATGAAAGAGTTAAATTGAAACCCTTATTGTTAAATTGAGGTTTTGTATATGGAATTGTTAAATCAGGTTTTGGGTTCTGAAAAGAAAATAAATTTTATTTTATAGAAATTGACTGGTTGGTTTGGATTTCTATATTAGGGCTAGTTTGGAAAGTTTATGTTTTTAGTAGGTTTCTATTTTTAGAAATTCTCTATTTTTAGTAGGCTTCTATTTTTAGTAGGTTTCTATTTTTAAAAAGTCTCTATTTTTAGAAAGTTTCTATTTCAAAAAATTTTCTATTTTTAGTAGGTTTCTATTTTTAGAAAGTCTCTATTTTTAGCAAGTTTCTATTTTGGGAAAGTTTTTTTTAGCAGGTTTCTATTTTTGGAAAGTTTATGTTTTTAGTAGGTTTCCAATTTGGAAAGTTTATATTCTTAGAAGGTTTCCATTTTTGGGAGTTTCTATTTTTAGCAAGTTTCCTTTTTGGGAAAGTTTTTTCTAAGTTTAATTAAATTAAAATTATTATGGTAATAATTGATAATTATTACTATTAATAATTTTAATAAGTATTGTTAAAATTTGAAATTTAATGATTTGAAAATTTGATTTTTTACTTTATTATTTAAATATAATTCTAAAGTAAAATTAAAAATCAAAGAAATTAATTGGGAGAATTAATGTTTTCTTTTATAAACTTGGATGTGTTTATATGCTTCAAATATATGAAAATGGTTTGTAATACTAGGGAAATTTTATTATTTGAAAACCTTAGTAATTATAATACTTTGAGAAAATGAAGACTAAAACCTTACTATTAACTCAATAATGTGTTTTCAAATCAAACCAAACTATGAAACCTACACTCTAGTTTTTGTGTGATGGATTTGGGTTGAATAGAGTGTTGACCAGTCTTAGGATGTTACTGAAGGCTTGGGAATTCTGCGTTTGTGATGTTATGATGATTTGATTTTGATCTTTTAAACCCAACCATGGTAATGTGCCTTGTATGCTCTATGATGTGTGTTGATCTATTGATTGTTATTGCTTTCCAATGTTCTTGCATGATGCCAAGGTGAATGTATGACCTACTTGACTTAGCCTTTTTGGAGTCCTCGATCAATTATATTTGGATTTCTTTTCAGTCGCTTTTATAGGATTGAGGTGTTTGGTATGATTTGTTCTTGGTGATGTCATGTTATGACATATTTTACCTAACCATTTTGAGTCTTCAATCAGTATTCTTGGGATGCTTTCCAGTTGCTCATAGAGAACTCATTTGTTATTGTGAATTATCTTTTGATGCTTTCTAGTCACTTGTATAGGACAAAGGTGATTTTATATGATTATTTGATTTTTTCTTTTATGAGCCTAGGGTAGGTTATCTATATGTAATTTTAGGAAGTGGCTTGCAATGGAGGCTGAGGCCCTAAGTGGCTACCAGGCTAACCCATTGTAAATTGTTTAATAAGTGAAAACACTACACTAAATAAGAGTAAAATGAACCTAAAAAGAGTCTTTCTATGTTCTCGCCCATGCCTTGAGTGCTAGTATAGACTAGGATGGGAGTAGAGAGAACACTTGGTTGTGATCTTGCATCCGTAGTATGCCTTGTCAATACAAGAGGATATTAGTGGCCGCATAGGGATCACTAGCGGTTTGAGGTCCTGAGAGATTGCTAGGGTAACTCTAGTGTGATTCATGTGATGCCACTTGCCCGCTTAGATAGTAGGTTTCCTATGTGTCTCTCTATGCCTCTAGGTCTAGATGTCAATTTTTCTTGGAACCTTTGAGTTAGATTACTTTTAGGTTTTCCTAGACTTAGAGAGTACTTTTGATATCTGGATTCATATCCTATTTGGGACTTGAGACTATCTCCTTAGCATGGTGGGAGTGGGCCTTTTTGGGTTACCATGCAATCAGGTGGTAGTGCTTTTTACTCTTACCATTGAGATCCATCCGTTGATACCATGGCTAGAGTTTTCTTGTCTGCATTTCCTTTCATTCTATCTTTGTATCATTATGATGGATGATTATATATTATGATGGATGTTTATATCTTTTATGATGGATGGTTTCTTTTATTGTATTGTACTTTGTATCATGGATCTAAGAAGGATAATGTAATTCTATTTTTATAAATGTATATTCTTTTAGCGTTTTATACCTGGTCACATGTATAATGGATGATTGAGCATTCTGAATTTTATTGCTAAGTGGCATTCGAAACAAATGTATATTATTTAAATGGACATTGGACTTTTAATTATTCTTTCATATGGATGTGGTATTTTTTAGACTTAGTATTAATTAAATTTAAATGTGATTCAATGTCGTGGGATCCTTAAGGAATGTAACTTGTTATGTATGCTTATAGATGATTATATGTTATTGCTTCCGCTACTTTATGTTTGATGTGTATGTTATTCTTTCTTGTTTAAAAAAAAAAAAAAAGTTTCAAAAACTTAGTAAAACTTTAGGTTAATTCTTTTAGATCCCTTGGCGGGGCATTACACTGAGGGAGGATCTAGTAGAGGCTCAACAAGAGGTGGGGTGATAGGGAGTGCAGGCAACCTATTATCATGATGTATACATTGTTGTAGTTCTTGTCGATCAATGGGTACCTATGTACTTGGAGAGAGAATGAGAATTAGATCAGCCATGATTGAGGGCACTAATGGCTCCTCCTTAGACATAGTCTACTCATGAGGGGGGATCCAGTCTTAAGTCTACAACTAGGTCTAGGTTGATGTCCTTGTGACATTTTGTTGTATCTTATATTTATTTTAAGAAATTTATCCTAATTTTAGATCCCATATTGTACATGTATTTGACATATTTCAGTATATATGAGATATTGGATTTGATGGATGTGTTTGTGTACTTGTCTCATTTTCAGCACTTGTGTTTATGTTTCCATGTGATGTTTTAGTTTCTGCTCATGGATCTCTCTTATAGATAATTTTAGCTCTAATGTGTATGATATAGACTCATGTTTTTAAAATGTGATACTTGTATAGATTAGATTTGATGGTTAGATTAACACCTTGTAATGATAGGTATAGAAGAAGAAAGAAAGTGGACATGGTTGATCAGAGAATGAAAGACATGGTTGAAAGGAAAGTAAGAAGAGATGAACACAGTTAGTTGATGCTTCCATGAAAAGATGAAGGGAGAGATCTCCCCATTTGAAAAGTGAAAGACTAAGCTAGAATGAGCCTATAATGCAAGCTAGTATGCAAAATGGTTTACTTGTAAGGGACACAAAACATTTAGACTCTAATTTCATTATTGAGCATTATTACAGACATCAAAAGATCATACAATCATCACCAGTATAGCTTTGAGGATATGAATATGATCTATGTCAGATAGAAATGTGGGAATCCAACCTAAGAATCAAAGATATGTAAGTCAAGATGACTAATGTAGTTAGATTCCCTAAATTTAGAATAGCAAGATTACACTTGTATCAAGGCATGAGCTCTAAGATAACTCCCTAGTGCATTGTTGCAAAAACATACAAGGATGACACATTGTAGGCCAAAGTATCAAGTAGGACAAGCACAAAGGCTCTCAACAACTTAGACTAACAAAGTATACTCACAAGTAGAAAAAAAGTAAAATATGCCCCATTCCCCTAGTCTGCTAGTCCATGACATCCTCAAAAGACTATTAGGGAGGGAACACTCAACAAATAAATCATCATAGACAACACACAAAGAAGATAAAGTTCAACACATCTTAGTAATTTTAAAGTTTAAGTGCATGTGTGAAAGCCACACGTCCATTTCTTTGAGACTTGAATATGATAGTGACAAACATTATAGCATCATAGACTATAGGTAAGGTATCTGAGAAGTGTTAAGAAATGCTCAATGTCAAGGAGAGGTAGTGTTGAGAAACATTATTTTGCAAGAGCTACCAAAGAAACCCTAACTCACAAGAAGACCCTAATAAACTAAGTAGTTGTGCCTCGAGACAAGGATAAGAGACAATTCCAAGCTAGAAAATGTGTTGCAAAATGAATGAGACTAATAGACATAGAGGCAAGGGTCTCAAGTAGTACCTATTTCCAGATTTTCACCACTTGGTAGATTTTTTAAGCAATTTTTTCAATTTTTTTGTATTTTTGTATTTTTTTAGGTGATACATCAAAGTGGCTATTGCTAAGTTTTCACTAAGATGATCATTTTTTTAGGACATTTTATGATTTTTAGAATTTTTTTAGGATCATAACATATATACAGAAAACTAAGATCAAATAGCCTTAGGCCTAGAACTTTATTAGATGTAGAATATTCATAGGCTCAACAAGTTGTTCCCCTTCAGGTGTAGAGAGATTATATGCATCAGATCCAAACATTGTTGTGATGATGTAAGGACCCAACTAGTTAGGCTCAATTTTTCCTTTTTGTTCCCTATTTTGTTGATTCTTAGGATTCTCTTAAAGAACAAGTTCACCCACTTGGAGTTCATGAGAATGGACCTTTTTGTTGTAGATAGTAGAAATCATTTTTTGATAAGCCCTCATGTGATCGAAAACAGCCTTGTAGTGCTCATTCAGGGTTTCTAACTTGTGTATCCTCATAGCCCTATGGTCTTCATTAGTTATTAAATTATGTAGAGAGACTCATAGTGAGGAATATCAACTTCTAAAGGTAAGACAACCTCAGAACAATAGACTAGCAAAAAAGGTGTAGCTCTTGTAGGACTACGTATAGTAGTTCTTTAAGCCCAAAGTGCCAATTTCTACCTTATTAGTAGATCATTCTATGTAAGATCTTGAGCAACATCTTATTAGAGGCCTCAACTTGGCCATTCCCTTGAGGATAGTATATTGAGGACTAGTGTTATTTGATCTTTAATTTCTTACAAAGTTGCTTAAGGTCCTTATTTTTGAATTTCCTCTATTATTAGTAACAATGAAGGATGGGATACCATAGCGATAGATAATATGGTTGAGAATAAACAAGGAAAAATGTTTGTCTATAGCAATAAATAAATGTAAAACTTCAATCCATTTTGTAAAGTATTCAACTATTGTAATGATGATGAGCTTGGATGCATTTTTCCCACCAAATCAAAGGCCGACTGCTAAAAAGGCCAATATGTGATAGAAGGGATGAGCTCACGCCCAAGAGCATAAATTGTGTTACCATGTAGTTGACTCTTCTTGCAAGATTTTGCATATTTGACTACATCAGCCTACATAGTTGGCCAATAATAGCCTTCCCTATTTAGTTTTTGAGAAAGTGCAAGGCCATTAGAGCGTGCCCTAAAAATGCCATCATGAACTTCAACAAATGCCTTTTTGAACTCTTCTAGTTCTAGACACCTAAGAAGCATTCTATCTAGACCCTTTCTATTAATATCACCAGAGAGAAGGGTATAGTATGAGGCATTTTAGAGAAGTTTGCATTTTTGGTTATGTGTGACATCTTCAAGAATTATCTAATCATGCAAGTAGGAGAAAATGGTGGAGTAGTGAGAGGAATCATGATTGACAATAGTGCAAATCACATGACTATTGGAGGAGTGATATGCAGGGTGACATAATTCTTCCCTAAGGAAATCAAAACATGATTCATGTTCTTGTAACTAAAGAATAGATGCTAGAGTCATGTTGCAGATTTCTTAGGAAAATAAAGACACCCACTGATCCATAGGAATTGCAGTAGTGTATGCACCATAATAATAAGCTGGCCACACTCCCTATCACTCCACCTCCCACTGAGACTCTACTAGATCCTCCCTTAGAACCTACTCTCACCTCTCAACCTCTACCCATGCATCCACCTACTACTAATCTTTGACCACTATGGCTATCCTCAACCGCTACATCTAAACCTATAGTGCTTGTATATACACATCTCTAAGGTCTTCTCCTCTACCCTCAACAGGTTGTTCCTATCATTTCTCCACTTTATCTACCCTTCTAAACCTTAGAGGAAATTCCTTCTCAAATTCATCTTCCTCCTCTTCATCCTCACTCTCCTCCCTTTTGGCTTAGACCCAAGACTTGCACATCAATGCTGGTGTATCCCTTACAGCTATCTGGTAATCCAACATAGTTAACCAACCCTAGTCCTCCTCTCTGTGGAAGTAGGCATATGTGGTGGTCCCCATCAATATTACCTACCTCTGTCCAAACTATCTCTAGACCTAGCTAATAAAAATCCACTCCACTCGCTAGTACATTAGGCCTCCATTTTCAATCAAAATTTTCAACGATAGGGCAATTTGGCTTGTCAAGTTCACTTTAAAAAAAAATAGGATCTTGATAAGGCCAAAATTTTGACAAAACTTAGTTTTTCATCAAAATTTTGATGACACATAAGGTTTCTATCAAAATTTTGACAACACTTAAGTTTATTGTTGAAATTTTGATGTTGTTAGGATATATATACAAAAAAAAGAAAAGTAAACATTTCATTTTGTATGTGGTAGATTGCAAGTACTTGTGTGGGAAGGTTTTTGTGTGTTGTCTTCAGGCGAGGGAAAGTGATTCAACCCAATTAAGAGATTCAATCCATGCCATTTTTGGAGAATGGAAGGGAAACTAAAAGTCATTAAATTTTGATTGATTGTGTTATAACAACTTCTTCCCCCACCAACATTTTCCATCCATTCATTCATTTAGGATTCCTTTATTTTCTTGATATAGAATAACCATGGGAAAATTTTCCTGACTTTGATTTATGTGCTTTTGAGGAATTCTTGTATTAAATGTGTAAATTTGTGGAGAAGGGAGAAACAAGCTCAACATCAACATAAGACTCTTTAGGAATGACAACCTTAGATCCAAACCCATTTGAAGCCTCACCAAATTTATTTCCATAATTATAAGAAATAAAACATATTCATTAAGTCTTAAATACCCTAGCATCAATTATCATTCTTTTGAATTTTTATTAGTTGTATTGGTTCTTGGAAATAATTCTCTTTATTAGTAATAAATTAGGATTGGCAAAAGAACCTATGGAACACAAAAGCTCTATAAATGTACTTCTTATCCTTGTACCTTTATTTCTCTCATTTTTCAATACTAGAAGTGACTCTTCACAATGTTGGGTATTCAAGAATGGACAAGTTGAGTTTTTCTTGAAGTTTTTTAGATATGAAATTGCACACAAACACCCATTGCTACGACTACATTTTTGAAATGGGTTCTGTTATTTTCTTTAAAAACCTCTGAATAGTGTCATATTTTTATTCTTGAAGTGTTCATGTGTATCTTCTTAACTCAAGTGGCTTCTTACTATCATTTTTCTTGAAATGGTTTGATTTTCATTAATTTCACGAGATAGTTTGATACCTCTTCATGACCTGGGTAAACAATTAATATGTCTATTTTTTGCTCTGTTGTGAAGTCATAAGTTTTTCTTTATTCAAGGTATGCATCCTCCATTATTTTTAAATTTTTGGTTCTATTTCATAACATGTGGGTTTATATGATATTTTCTAGCATAAATCTCACATAGATTCAATGCTTCTTATAGATAATGATTCCCTTTATAGAAATAAAACACCATTAAATGTGATCAATTTAAAATATGGATTGTCCTTGGGATGATAATGTTTCTCTAATATGGTTCTTAATCACAATTTCATTAGCTCTTTGAGAAACCATCTATATTTGATCTCTTCACAAAACCCCAAACCCTTCTCCAAAATATTACCTTCATAACACATGTATCCATCAAATTTATTAGCATCATAGAAGGAAAAATAAAAAAATAAACCAAAAATTTCAAAAAATGTTCTCATAAGAGCATAAACTTAGAGAAATAAGTTAACTTGTACTTGTAAAAATCCTTCACCCCTTGATGCCACAAATCTCCAAAATTGACAATCGTTAACCCTTAATAAAACAAGAAGCACTACAGGGATAATGAGTACAATAAATATTTTATCAATTGCTACATCTATAACGCCATACTCAAAGGCTTCCTTTAGACACATGAAATTATTCCATTCCATACACCAACATTTTAAAGATTTCTCTTGACAAAAAGAATATTTGTACAATATTTTGAGCCTGATCTCCTACCTAGCTTGAAAATTTCCCTCCTCAATTAGGTAAATAAATGAGGCATACTTTTCAATGAATTTCCCTTTAGGTACATATAATTATTTTCCTCAATAGTTTGATTCCCACAATAAACTTTCTTTCATTTCTCTTACTTTTAAAAGAACTAGCTATAATTTGGATTTCTCCATCCACATAATTGCTACCGTAACATGAAATACAAACAATGGACTTAAGTTTGTCTAACATTCACAAATATGTTTAAAACATCTAGCCAATTTTTTTTATGGTTTGGAGGTGACAAATTGAATGTGAAATATCATTCACAATATATAAATATATAACAATGTTATTTATAATTCACTTCAGAAAATAGTTATGTAATTAACACTAGCACATGTTTTGCGAACTAATATTTATTTAGTCCAATGTTTCAAAAAAATTAAATATTGATGCATTGAAGAATAACAATAGTAGATTCATACATTGAAGTCTTGCTTACTATAGATGTAGCTATGCACTCTGATCAATAGGGAGTGGAATTTTTTTTTATTTGAGTCATTATGGAAATATATGCACAAATAGATTGAACACAAATAATTCCTTTAGACAACTTACACTATTCAAGAATGGTAGTTTTATTTCACTCAATTCACATTATTATTAAGATCATTGTTTATATTCACCAAAAGAGGAATTTTTAAAGAGTTGTTCGATCTATTGTTAGAGAGTTGTATACTATTGATTTAACATTGTTGAAGTCAAAGGAATAGAGTAAAAAAAACCACAAAAATGTTTGAATGATTTATCCAACAAGTTTTTTCACCCTACAAATGGTTGGAACAACAAATCCATGCCCACTGTGATGTGTACAATATACCTTTCAACTGTAAAAATGTGACTTTCTATTACCACAAAATGTATAACTATAGACTAGAAAAGACATAATTAAAATAAAATAGCTACTACCATGAATCAAATATTTTAAGAAATAAAATCAGAAAGTTAAGAATTTCTTATCCTCCTACTAGTATTAGAAGCTATATTATTCTATCAATGGAAACAATATTCTATGCCCACTGTTGAGTACTCTTCTCTATAAGATATGTTTTGACCCATAAATGAAAGAATGAATTCCTACTTCTTCAAGTACCTCAAACTTTCTTTAGAGTCCCAGAAAGCTTGTGTACACCCCCAAAACCAAAATAGTTTGGATAATATCTAACAAATAATTTTATCCACGTACAAGTCTACTTGTGTATGAATGTACAAGGCTTATTGTGTGATGTTTAAGCTGTTAGAATGACCAATGACATATTTAAGCCTTTCATTGTCCCTTATTTTGGTCTATTTGGATGACATATTTGTATTTGGAATAATATGGGATGAAAATTTCAAATATTTTGAGCAAAGAGCCCTAAACATTGCAATAACAAAAACTCAAGTAATAGAGAAAAGTTCTTGGCGTCAAAAATATTCAATATAGTTGTAATGAAGGGACTTCTGAGGGTCATAGCTTTTAATAGATTTGTCCTCTTGAGTCAAAATTTGATGAGGAGATATATCATGATTTATAGAACACTAGATATCAAGTATAGCCCATCAACTTGAAATTTTTTTATATAAATATTCACCATAAAAATGGAAGCATTGATTTTTTATATACTTCATTAACTTAAACTTTTGATTGTAAGAATTATCACAATGTTGTACATTTTTTTCCACCCAAAAAAAACATTTCTTGAATTTTTATGCTGCTGATGCTACTTTCTTCATTTTGTTTCTAGAAAACCAATAGATGGTGTGGAATTTTGTGGTGTTAGACTTTTTTATGGACTCCATCCTCTAGGATCACTTGAAAACCCCAAATGATGGTTTCTATAGGAGGGCATCGAGAGATTTAGTTTTTAAATTATTATCATCCAAATGGATAAAATACAAGACATTGAGGCTTCCTTATTCACAAATTATGTTGTGCATGATATAGGTTGTAGGATTATTTATTTCACTCACATTCACATCAATCACATTTTCACTTTGTCTTAACTAGTCATCTACAATCTATTAAAAAAAAAGTTTAAATGAGAGGCTTACCCTAGTTGACCCAAAGCTCAACTAAAAGGAGACACCAACAAACCTAATAACTAACTCCCCACTATAAATGCCAAATCTTTGTAGACAAAGATGTTGAAGGAAAAAATAAGAAACACAATCCTCATTGTGATGACACAAAATACACATATAGAAGCCAAGGAAGCCCAACCTACACAAATTATCCCAAGAAATCAATTTTGAACCATTAATTAGCCTCATGAAAAATATTGCATTTATGTTAAGAGAATTTGTTCCACACACACACACACACACACGCCAAATCTTTGTAGACAAAGATTGTCAAAGGAAAAAATGAGAAACACAATCCTCATTGTGATGACACAAAATACATATATAAAAACCAAGGAAGCCCAACCTACATAAATTATCCCAAGACATCAATTTTGAACCATTAATTAGCCTCATGAAAAATATTGCATTTGTTGAGAGAATTTTTTCCACACATATGTAGTTTAAATATACCATTTTTTCTTATTATAATATAATAAATAAATACACACGCACACACCCACACACACACACATATATGTATAATTCTTTTGATATAATTTTATAGCCCAAATATTTTCATGTAAAGAAAGTCCATGCCTAAAAATATGAACCTAGAACAAAATAAGGTGTTAGTTGCTAGATTGTGGTCTATATTGAAAAGAAAAAAAGGTGGAAAATGTTATTGTCCTTGCAAAAACTGCAAGGGCTTAAAGAATTGAAGAATTCTAATCAAAAAAGCTTACAGAGATTGTATGAAACATGATCACATTCAAGGGGGAAAGGATTTTTGTCCTTTGGTGAATGTGGATTTCCAAATGGTATAAGGTAATGCTCCCATAGATGAAGATGATCCTCAGGAAGATAACACAATTGAAGATGTTGGTAATGGTGCAACCAATATTGTGCCAAAGAACATGATTGAAGAAGATGTTACTGGTGAAACCACTGAAGATGATAAAGATGATGATAGTAGCATAGCTGATGATGATGATGAAGAAAACCTTGATATACCTATAATTGAAAAGGAATAAAAGCTACTATACCAAGACTCCCAAACAACGCTTCTCTCTACTGTATTGTTGCTAGTAAACTTCAAGGTTATGATGGTATATCCAATGTAGAAATCTCACGTATGCTAAGGTATAGTGTCATTTTAGTCATCTTCTATGTTAGCATACCATTAATTTTCTTTATATTAATAATATTTTCCATATGTTGATAGGTGATGTTTGTTACCACCATCAAACATTCTACCTCACTCTTATCGAGAATGATCAACCATTATGAAAGATATTGGAATGGAGCATTAACTAATACATGCATGTCCCAATAATCATATTATATATCATAAATAATATGAATTTTCAACACAATGCCTTAATTGTCTCATTAGTAGATATCAACTAGATCAAATAACCAAAAAGATGCCTCACAAGGTTCTTCAATACATTCCCATTATTCTACGTCTACAATGATTATTCAAGTGTACTAGCTTGGCACAATTTATGGATTACCATGCACACAATAGAAGTCAAGATGACATTATGTGAATGATTGTGGATGGTTCTACATTTAAGGACATAGAAGATATGTGGCTAGTATTTAAAGAAGATACTCACAATTTGAAGCTTTCATTGGTAGCAGACGATGCCAATCCATTTGAAGAGATGAGATCTGTTTACTTGGTCTAGCTTATTTTTTTTATTAACAATAACATTCCTCCTTGGGTGTCCATAAAGAGGGAACACATAATGTTGGAAATGATTATACTAGATATTTTTCCATTTAATAGTCATCCCAGTTAATTTATAAACACAATATCAAAATGGCCATAATAATTATTTTTTGTTTATGTTCATTCGACTAGGTAAGTACCAAGTGAGGGATATGAATGTATATATTGAACCCTTGATTGATGAGTTTTTGGAGCTATGGAATGAGGTGACTATGTATGACATCTCTAGACTAATTGGTTTACAATTTCAATTCTTTGCAATGCTTGTATGGACAATACATGATGCCCCTAGACTAACATGATTTTGTGGTATGTAAAACTATTAACATATATTTTTGATATGTAATAGTGCTAACACATTTCATTTTATGTTTAACTTACCTGTGATAATTGTAAATATGAATCTTATAGTACAAATTTCATCCAATTATACACAATCTTGTAGGTCTTTAGACAAAATAAAAATTTTCATGTCCAATTTTTGGTCCAAAGATGAAATCTTCTCATCCAAAAAGTTTAGGAAAGCAAGTGTTCGATGAGAATAGACACTTTCTCCATGAATATCATAAGTATCAAATTACCAAAAAAATATTTTCAATGGGAAAGAAGAGATAAAATTAAAGCCATGAAAAATGATACCTCATATATGGAAGTTTGAATAAGATAGAATGAATCGTCAAGGTAATGTCATTCCATCTGATGTAGGTTTTTGTATGAAATTAAAATTTGGACACTATCTTTTGTTTAGTAATTATGTAACCGATGTTTGTTAAGGTCATCAAGGCATTGATGAAAAACTTTCAAAAGGAATTAAAAGTTATACTAGATAATTTAGTAGGTTACCATACTATGAGCACCTCCCAATCGTGCATTTGTTTGATGTTATGCATATTGGAAAGAATGTAACAGTGACACTATGGAAAATATTGAATGGAAGGCATGACAAAGAAAAATTGATCAAAATTTATAATTACATTGATGAATTCAATCATGTATTGAATTTTTCTTTGAATCAAATAGAAATGGAAACTAGATTAATACGAGTGTCATTCCTTGGTTATTAAATCAACAACAAACCAATTCCATATTTGAAGCCATAAAAAAAACTAAATTTCCCGCAGGATCTGCTACCAACATAAATAGTCTCATATCAAACATAGGTGATTTAGGGTCAGGGTTGAAAATCATGATTGTCATACCTTCATCAAGGTAAGTCATGTTCTTCTCTATTTACGATAAATTTATAAAGCATAATGTACTTTTCATTGTTTTATTTTATAATATATTGAAAAGATCATTTTATTATTATTGTAGTATGTTCTACCTCTATCTCTCCTACAAAAATTTGACAACATGAGTTTCAAACAAGTTATATATGATCTTTGGAAGTACATAAGGTTAGAAGTGCTATTTGTTAGATTTGTTGTATAGATATTGTTTCTGCATCTTGCTCTTCTTTTTCTGTAATTTATTGTTTTTTTTTTGTAGTCTTATTAATATTTTTTTTGCGTGATGAATATCTTCTAGGAGGTTGAAATCTAAATAAATTGATAAAAAAGACATAAAGCATTGGAAGAGAAAAATTCCTCAACTTTTGTGTGAGATGCAAAATTGTCTACCTCCAACTTTTTTCAATGTACAAGAACACTACTATTGTCACAAAAGCTTGCACCCTTGTCCAAAATTTTTACCTAAGGAAAACCTTATGAAACATGGAAATAATCCCCAAGCTATGGGACTTGAACTATGAGGTTGAGTTTCTAGAGAAGGTCAGCTTCCTTAACTATTAGGACGCACCTAACTACCTAAGTGTACCAATTGAAAGTTACTCCACAACCATTGTCATTAAGTGCTCAAAGAACAATCAAGGCGATTCAAACAATAGATTTCAATTGGTACACTTACAAAGTATGAGAATGATGAAACCCTGACATTAAAGAAACACTAAAGTGATAGAAACAATGCCAATCAATGCTAGAATTCCTCAAAATGGACAATTAGGTGGTGGAAGGAATGCCTTTGCATTGTTTCTAGCACAACAAATACTTTGGGGTGTTGGGATTGACTAGAAAGATCAGAACATGTGAGAAAACCCTATCTTTCTCTGTTCTTGGCTCAACAAATCAACAAGGTCTGTAGTCAAATGGAATCTTGCAACTAGAAAGTGGCACATGGACCAATAATCTTATTTCATTCTACAAGCTTGTGAGGTCTTTACACATCTGACTTTTTTAACCAACTAACTGCGACACCCTTTAAAACTTAATTGCGATGGCTTACAACACTGTTAACCTTAGCTACAATATCAACTTTAACTCCACCTACCTTTCTTTCCATATTGAACCCACTAAGACATGTGGCAAAACCTTGCTATGTCACTATAAACAATGATCAATCATTTTCCCATAGTGATATAATCAGAGATATTGATCTTCTAAGATTGGATGATCTAGATAAAACTACAATATCATGGCCCTACTAGTACTTCCAACCAATGAGAATGCCACCCTTTGCCAACCTGTCTAATACTGATCCACCTCACCTACAACCCACAAAAAAAATTGGACCCATGATGCTACATATCACAACATTGCTATCTCACCATGACAAAAGGATTACATTTCTACATAGTGAGATAGCAACAACCATTGATGTCCCAAGATCTGACAGTGAGTGAGAGACACTAAGAAAGCATTGGCCCATGAAGCAAAAAACAAATGAAATCTTGCCAACTAGACTCATCCCTAACAACTCCACCAGTTGCAAGAAGGGAGGCCCACCTTCGACATGCAACACAACATCACTTTGTTGTATAAAATAAAGAATGAGCATTTCTGTAAAATGACAAAAAAATAGTCATAGATCATGAAAGATCTGACAATGGATAACATATGGGCTTGCAAGGATATCAAAATGTGTAGGAAACTTAGGAAAAGAGGTATAGCCCAAGATTTTAAAGATTTATTTTTGCCTGCCCTAATTTGAATATTTCAAATATATGAATATTACTGAGTTTAAATTCAAATATCTCTTAGTTTAAATTCAAATATCTCATACATCTACTTGAAGGGCACATCCTACGGGTTCCATGGTTGAGGGATATATGATATACTAGACCATGGTGTAAATTAGTGAATATCTTCCCAAGTTTGCATTAAAGATCTATTGACACCTCCATTTGCAAGTGTCAAATTTGAGGGAAGTAATTTTTGTACTAGAGAGTTTAATTATTTAATAGAAATTATATATTTTTTATTTTAAAAATTTAAAAATTAAAAATAATGTTTACCCTTGTCATGGATATGAAATCTCTCATTCGGGTAAAGTTTATCAAAAGGGAAAATATCCATTCTTTAAAAAATGTCAAATATTATGATTTATAACTCATATTTGATTAATTGTTCCCTTTTTGAAAATAAATGGATTTTATGAAAAAGGATGGGGAGAGGGAGTTGAACACACAACCTCTCGACCCTATCCTCTTTCCTATCCCAACTACCCCATCTACCCTAACCAGTTGCTCTATTATATTCCTTGAGGATGGTTGTTATGAAGGAAAGTTATAATTGCAATATTTTTGTAAAAGTTATATTTAAATCTTTCTTATGGGTTAGTTAAAATAATGAAAATTATTTACATTAATACTCATTTTCAGGGAAAAATAAATTGTAGTTCAATGTGAACATTTGCCATGATATTTGCCTTACCTATATTAATTTCTAGGGGAGATATATTGATGAATATCATCATAAATAATTTTTTTAAATCATTTATATTTTCCTAGTTTTTAAAAAATTAATATTTCCATCTCATGCTTCATGTTAAGGAAATGATTTTTAAAGTAAAATTATGTATTCCTTGAAATAAAATACTTATGGAAATATCTTCTTGGCATAGAGATATTATTTTACCTTCATGTAAATATATTAAGGTTTTACTAAAATGGTTGTTTAATTTGTCAAATGTATGAATACATTTTATGTGCCTTTTATAATATCTTTAAAAATGATTACTTTGAACTAATGCTTATGTACAAGAAAGAGCTTTAGGGAAATATAAACTTAATATAAAACCCTAAATTATTTACTTTATTAAAATATCTCATTAGTTATTTTATGTGTGCAGGGTTTATTCATTCAAATGATTAAAGCACCTGTCAAGAGAGTCAAAAGGGAGATCAAAGAGGCATTGAAGATTAAATATTTTCTTAAATTCTTTACATTGTAAATAAAGTTTTCAAATGTTTTTAGGGTTTTTTAGGAAGTGCCACAATAATCTAAAGCTTGTATGCATCCTTTAAATTTCTATAAAGGATACCAAGATCATAGAATATCAGAATCATTCATGATCACCATATTTATAACCCTCATTTTGTCAATTAAGAAGGGATTCTTTTGATCATTTGGATTCTATTGCTATTTCTATGCACCAAGAACACAAAATTTTATGATGATTAATATGGAAAGCAATACAAATATTTGATATACTTGTTTGATCTTTTGGTGATATCGATTATCTATTATTTAATTTGTTCCTTAATATTTAAGTGCCTTCAAATTTGTGTGAATGTTTTAAAGTTCTTCAATACTTGTTAAAAAAAGTTACTGTGATTGTTCAATCCATATCTTTGTCTTATTGGGTTCTTGAGGGGAATTAAATTAAATTGGACTTAGAATTGCAACTATTTTAATCCATTTTTCAATTTGAAGCATTAAAGTGATAAAAATTTTCTTAAAGAGATTGCTAATTGTCTCTAAGGATTACTTTAACATTTCAAGTAACTGATAGTAATGTGATAAATATTCCACTGGTTAAAGCATTGGATTGTTGATTGCTGGTTGAGTTAATCTAGGTGACAAAGATCGTTGATCATTACACATTACACATATATAAACAAAATAAATAAACTTTTATTCACCTTGAACCTTCATTTATCTTTTGTTCAACTTTTTAATCAACACCCAAGATCCTCAAATTATATACTCTAAAAATCCTCTAGGATGTGAGGTATAGGCCTACCAAGCTTGGAGCTAGAATTGTAGAGGTTCACATTCATTTGAGTGGAACTTGTTAGTTGGAAAATTGTTATTAGGAGTTTCCATAATTAGATCATCATTCCATAGGAAACCTAATCTACTAATTTGGGCACCAACAAATTGGCAACTCTACTAGGGAGTTGTCTATACAATCAAGGATTGTGAAGTAACCCAAAAAAATTATGGTTTAGAAGATAAAAAATATAGAGCAAAGATTTTTTTCACTCTATTGGAGGTAGAACTCATAAGATAAACAAATAGATATATTCATCTGTAAAAGAGGTGGTGACTCTACTTAAAATAATTCTATTTGGTAGTTCTACTAAGGGAGAAGACTCAGAAGGAAATGGTTGCAATTGTACTATGATCTGGAAGAAAATATGTATTACACCATGGAGGAAGCACACAAAACCTTTTGGATGCATTTTTCAATTTTGAAATATATGAAGAAGAACCCTCAACACATTTTTTTATAAGGATGGAAAATATATCTTAGGAAGAACCTTTAGGAATCATGCCTTCATCCAAGGAATTTGCAAAAAAGTTTCATGAGTTCAGAATCTCAGTAGATGATCCTAAGTTGAAGCTTCTTTTTCAAATATTACATGAAGATGATGAAGGGCCAATTTATATAACTCTTTTGGATGCATTTTGGAACTTAAAAAAATAAGAGGATCAATTTGTAACACTATTTTTTATAAGGATATTCAATACCTATGTCATGCCCCTGACAATTCTACATCTATTTTTGATAAGATAAATAGGTTTTAAGGGATCTCGAAACCCATAAGTTTTACAAAAAACAAGGCTGATAATAAGCAAAAGAAGCCCAGCCAAAATAGAGGTCCAACAGTTGAAAAAAGCCCGAAGGCCTAGCCCAAAACAAAGGCCTACAGAAAGGCCAGGAAACAAACAAACTAAAACAAACTACAAAAACCTGTCCAAAAGCCAAAAGCTAGAAAGATGAAAATACAAAAGACAAGAAAACTAGTCTTTAGTAATCTTCTCCATTTCCTGCATAGTCTGAGCTGCCTCGACTATCTTTTGTTGCTCCTTTTCCATTTGATCCTGGACCTTCTCCATGCACTGATCCATACTGGTGAACGTACTGATTGTGTCCTTGTCATCATCCAGCCTAGCCTTATCTCTATTCTATCCTCCCTCCTCCACCAGGAAGCCACTGTCCTTAAGTTTACCAGCAAGGGATTGGATGCTTTCATTCATTGAACTCAGGAGAGAAATCATCTGCCTTGCCAGATTGTGGTTGTAGTTTTCAAGATTTCTAAATCTCCTTTCATTTAAGCTTTCTCTGTTATCCTGGTCCTTCTAGCTGTCAATACCTGTCTTATTCTTATAACTTTCCATCTGGGATACCCTTTCTCTAACTTTCTCTAGCTCATGGAAGAGCCATTTGATTGATCTGAAGTTGTCAATCATACTACTACAAGCATTATTCAGAAGGTTCATTCTAGTCTCCCTTGCATTGTCTGAAATGGCTAGGATAGCTGGGTCTATGAGCTCACTGAGCCTAGGCTCCTCCAGGTTGTCCACCAAGATCTAAGGGTTCATAACTTTCCTAAAAATCCCCATAGTAGCAGTCCTCACATTGAAATTTTTCTAGGCCTTTCTTCTATTATTGACCTGCACTTCCCCCTCATTCTCACCAGTGATGACATTCATTTTTTTCCTCCGAAGGAGGCTGAGACTAGATAGGGGAGAGGGGAAGAGGAATAGCATCCGTCCTCTAATTTCTAGTCTCCTCAACTCTCACTACCTCCCTCTTCTATTTTTTCCCAGGTTTCTCCTCTTCCAACTCCTCCTCCGACACTTTTTCAAAATTTTTCGTATCCATTTCCTCCTCCTCCTCAACATAACTTTTTCAGAATCTTCCATATCCATTTCGTTCGATAGTTCTACATCTGTTACCTCAGACTCTGAGAATAGTTTAATTTACTGGTTGGTTTGGTACATGTTTTGAACTTTGATTTTGTAGAAACTATTTTGTTTCCAGCATCATTATGTTGTTTTTTTTTATGCACTATGAGAATTCAGATGTTTCTAAGATCTGATTCTCAGAATAAATGTTGACAATTCAGATTCAAGTATCCTGGAGTAAAGAAATGGTTTTCAGATAAGACAATTTAGTTTTGTTTTAAATTTCGTTTGAATCGGTTTCAGTTTCATAACTCATGGCCTTGTTCAAACTTATGATTAATGTGGTATTAAATTTTTAACAGTACCAAGAATCTTTTATTTGCCAGTTTTGTTTTAGTGTATATATATATATATATATATATATATATATATATATATATATATATATATATATATATATATATATATATATATATATATATATATATATATATATATATATATATATATATATATATATATATATATATATATATATATATATATATATATATATATATATATATATATATATATATATATATATATATATATATATATATATTAGTTTATATTTATATATGTATATATATGTAATTGTTTGTATATTTGTGTGCTTGGGTTTATATTTTTTTACAAGTTATAATTGTATGTATATGTATATACATATTATAAATCTGTAATCTTAATATCAATTAGGATTAACATTGATATTAATATTTATATTAATATTAACATTAATATAAATATTAATGTTAAGATTAATACCTAATATTACGTTAAACTAAGTTAGTACCTAAGCTAACCTAGTGCATTCAACTAAGACCTAACCTAAGCTTTTACTAGCATGACCGCTATCCTAACTATAATATAGCCTTTTTATGGACTTGGCTTATGGCGGCAATGTTATGGGAATTTTTGGTGGGCAGTTTCATCAATTTTTGAATTGGTACTGCATTCGTCATGTGTTGGAAAACTGAGAGAATAAGTTGTTAGAGATAAGCTCGCAGTAATGAGCATTGATTTCCATGGTTAGTTTGTCGTTTTGGCTTTGAGTTAGTTGGATTTTGAGTTTAGTTTTCCATTGATGAACTCCAGTTGGGGTTTCATGGAAACTCTGTTGAACGAGTTTCTCTACGCTTATTATGGGGATTCTGGTGACCATGAGGATGATTTTTGATTCTCACTTCAGCTCTATAAATCCTCACGTATTCGTATTCCTCATTCTTCTATCTTTTTGTGGTTACATTTTCTCTATTTTCATGTTTGAAAGGGTTCCATTAGATCTCTGTGCCAAGGCTTTGAGAATTTAGAGGCTTGGGTTGCGAGTTTGAAGTTGAAAGCTCTCCAGGCAGCTTTTCCTTAAGTATCTTTCTGCACTTGCACAGGCAAGGGGCTTTTCTTTAACTCTACCCTTATTCTTTTGTTTTGTTTCATTTATATAATGAATATTGAATACACAGTGGTAATGTGAAAAATTTGACTCCCAACTCTGTGAGTATGCCAAATTTGGTGTGTTCATCACCAAACTCAAAATAAACTCAGAGTCAGGTGTGAATATTTAAATATCTTGTTCTTTGTGTTACAATGAGTTTATAATGCATATGTGGGTAATAGTGAAACTAAATACTATGTTGAACAGATTAAGGAAAAAGGGTTTATGTTTCTCACAAAACGTATATGTGGGTTTTGGCCTATTAAAACAATTACTTTCTTTATGGTATCGATTGCTTTATTTAAAAGAGCCATGTAGAACAGAGGATGATCGTTGAGTTGAACAGTGGACATTAAATGAGTTATATTGTTATAATTTTGTTTAGTATTGGAATTATATAGCTTTTAGAAAACAAAACTGATATGCAAGATGATTATCGATTGTTCATACCATAACATAGTAAGATCCATGGCAGCTGTTAACTTACTGTTAGTCTTAAAGCATCAATTTCAAACATGAATACCTTATAGGCTGTTAAGGTTGTAGGAGATTTGGGAACTTTTAGACTCAACTATTTTATTGGCTATAATTATTGTTCTTGATGGGAGGTCTATATTTCATTTTGGTACAAGAATATTTGAATATGATAACAGTCAGCATTAGATTTCTTTGTCATCAACTTTTTGACAAATAGTTACTATTAAGAGTAGCAAAATTTTTAGTTATCAGTAAGTTATTTGATTCTTACAGTGAAAAAGATTATATATATAACTATTATAATTCTGACTTTAAATTAATAAGGCTTTATATATATATATATATATATATATATATATATATGTATGTATGTATGTATGTATGTATGTATGTATGTATGTATGTATGTATGTATGTATGTATGTATAAAAATATATGTATCAACATATATGTATTTCCTTATGAATATATCGTCAAAATTAAATATATGTTTACAAATCATGAGGTAACTGTGATTACTTATTTCCAGAAATGGGAATTGTATGATTCTATTATTTAGTTTTTAGTAAAATTCTTTCTTTATTAACAGTTTAAATGTTAACGAATATAGTTAGTGTATTTTTGAAAAGTTTGGTTACTTATGAAAAATAAAAATAAAAAGGCAAAGTTGTATTATGGTTTTGTTTGGTAATCTGATAAGTGATTACATTGGGAAAATTGGAAGTTTGGAGTTAAATGATATTTTCCGGTTGCTAATTCAATTGTTATATTGAAGCAATAGAAATAATTTATTAGTTGAAATTGTATAATTAAAACTTCAAATTTTATTCTAATTTGTAAAAACTAGAATTATGTGTATTAGATTATGCAAGTGTGATCCTTTAGATTGGGTGGCTGTCATAAAGTGAGTAACTTGTGGTGATAGAATTATTTTGCCGGATGCCCTTCGGCACTAGTCTAGATCCTTATGGGAAAGTTTATGATAATTATTTAATCAAGTGGTAATATCTAAAATTCATGGGTTGGGTTTCATATAAAAAGATAAGAACATTATGGATTCACCTAACATATAGAATCCTACGAATGGATGAACGTAGATTCTTATGTTGACACCCATGAAACTACTAGATCATTACTTTGACATATTCCGTGTGAGTTTATTTCTGTATATCTGTTTGTAAGAAATTATGTACTTGCTATAAATCTGGTTGTGAAAAGAAAAATAGAACTTTCTGATAATCCTTTATTTGGATATGTGTATTTCATGCTGTTATATTATCTAACATGCAGGTTTACTGAAGAACTCATCAGCTTATTTAGTGTTACTAAGCCCTGTTTGTGTTTTTTGGTTGTGCTTGTTTTGATTTTAGGTCCAATATAGGATTTTTTTATGGACTTGGAAGTAGGAACTACTTCCTAATCTTTGAAGGCTGATTGTAGTTTGATTAATGGTTACAAATAACTCAGGATTTGAATTATGATCAATGTCAACCTAAATTTTTTTGTATTATTGATTGTATTTAAAATAAGGGTATATTTTATATACTCAGATGTAATGTTCATAAATGATTTAATGTTGTTGTAGTTCTTTTCAGTACCAGGTTGTCAAAGCTATTTTGTTATGGTAATATGATATGGAGTTAAAAAAAAATTGTATGGGTTTTATCCTTGTATCTTTGTATGGTATTATTATTATTAATGTGTCTTTTCTTTTGGTTATGATTAGGGTGTTACACCTATCAAGGAATACCTTCAAAATGCAGACCTCTATCCTTTGTTCTTATCAATGGAATACAAGAACTAGGTGTCTTATGTAACCAAAAACTCCTTACTTTTGTCAAAGTGAATAATGAACTGGTTATAGAGGATAGTGAATATATGACTGAAACAATATATGAGTTAGATGAAGTTTCAGATTGGGATGGAGATGAAAATACTAGACATTATGAAAAAGAATATACCTCTTAAGATATTTGTATAAAAATTGACGATAGTGAGAATGAAAATGAGGAGGGTGATTCTCTTAGTACAGAAGAAATCTTAGCCTTGCTAGATATGGAATACAAAAAATATGTTGAGAGAAATGGCTCAAGTTTTTTCTCAATCCGCCATGATGAACAGGTTGATGGATCAACATGTAGTTAGGAGATTCTGGATGAAAACAATAATTTGTAGGAATCATGTAGTGAAGATGAAATGGAATCATTTACAACATATAAAGATGAAGAGATTTTAGAAGAAATCTTTCATGGAGATATGTTTGAATTCTCTATGTTTCTAGATCCTTTGTTTGAAGAAGAAACTTGTGAAGATGTGTATGAGTTTTCTATGTTCTTGAACCCATTATTTGAAGATAAATCCTTATGAAATAAAATCCACAAGTATCATGATAAATATAGAGGGCTTAGTGATAACATTGAAGTCAGTGAAATTCAAGAAATGTTCTCAAGAAATGATGCTTGCACCAGTTCATCATGTGAGCAAGAGTTTTTTCAAACTTGTGAAAATGGTTACTGTTATTAACAACAAATTGAGGTAAGTATTTCTAAAAACTTTTAGAAATTATTTTGACTAAAATGTTAAATGATTTTTTTTATAATACGTTTAGCATTGATTCCTCTATTTTTCAAGTTTAATGGATACAAAAAGAAAAATACCATATCATATTTTTTCTAAAAAGAAAAGATTATTCTTAGATTTTAAGGAGATAGGGATAAATAAGTTTGATAGTTTTAATCCTAAGAAAATATTTTTTTGAGACATTAGAGTCGATGATATTAATTTAAGTATGACTTGCTATCAAAATTTGAGGTCTTTGGATGGATTATTTTTTGAACATGAATATGACCTTTTAATCCTTCATAAGTTTCAAGATAGATTACTAGAAAATATCAAAAAATTTATACTCAAAGAAGATTATAATAATTTAGAAGGATTTGGAAATCTTAGAGAATATTTGATGATAAATGTAGATTGAGTGACTTTGAATTTTTTAGATTTTTATTAATGTTGCATGATCAAAATAAGGTTTTGATAGAGGGAAAACCATGCATTTCCTCTTGTGGGGCATGGGGCCTCCCTATTTTATTCTAAACTAGATTAGGTTTCATGGTCTACTTCTAGGTATGAATAAAGAAACATAAAGACATCTCAGATTTTCCACTTTACATCAATATTAAAATTGAGGCTACAAAGTGACAGAGATTTACGATATATGCAAAGTTGGCAAAACCAAGAAAATGATAGCTTGTACTAGTGGTAATGGGATTCGATGTATTTTCCTTGGCTATAGTCACATATAGAAATCATCGACCATGAAGTTATCTAGTACAATGATCATGCTCAAAGGATACTAGATTATGATATTTCCTAATCATATGTCTATCATTGGAAGTTAGAAGAGGAAGATTTTTTCTATAGCGATGAGTAGTGAATGACAATGTTATCACTATTGCTATGGTGATAAAGGAAAAAGACTTTTCATGATAACATATTTATCCAAGAGGGGATTTTTTATAGAGAGTTGTTAGAGAGAGACAATCCATTGGCTCCCCCCCCCCTATTCTTGGGACCTAGCCTCAACCAAGGAGGAGTTTAGATGATGAGATTTCCCTCATATGAGAATTTACATGAAATTAATAAATTGGAGAAATTGAAAATTATCACAATCTTGATATTATGGTTTTGAGAGTAATGCAAGATATAGTGGACACACCCATTAAGCATCTAAGAAAGCCCAATATGAATAAAAGAAGCATGTGGATATCAACGATATTGATAGTCACAAGATTGATACAAATCCACAAAAATGATGTCAAATGAGGTTCTAATCTTATATCATAGAATGTTACTAGCATTTCAAAGAATTCAAAGGTGGTAAGACATACAATAAAGTTACAAAAACCTAGACCCAATGCTACCACCTCCCTAATTAGATAATATATAAGAAACTATGGGGCCTTGTAATATTTCCAAACATTGTAGCTAGAATCCAATTGAGCATAGAAAATGGACAAGCTGGAATGAGCTTGGAAATATGGCTTGCATAGAAGTGATGAGACTATTTGTTAAGATATTAAAGGAGGAAGACCCTACATGGTATTCAAAGGAAACTATAATAGAGAATGGAGGTATCTTAGAGACACAAGACAAGGATGTTGTGCTGGAAGGTTTGGGATCAAATAATGTTTATGACCAGTGGATTGCACCATATGTCTTTGGGGGTGACCAAAAGTTTGTTATGAGCATATGATAGTTGTACTACAAGATAAAATGTATATCTATGGTGGAAATCATAATGGATGCTATTTAAATGATATTTAGGTACTCGATCTAAAATCCTTGACTTGGTACAAGGAAGAGGCAAACATAGCACCAAAATCTTCTAAAGCACTTCTTTCTCCTAGTGTCAAGCATTCTCTGGTCTGATGGTGAAATAAGCTTCTAGCTGTAGCTAGACATACCAAAGATCCATCTGATACGGTAACAGTTGAATGCTTTGACAAAGAGACCTCTACATGGTCTACATTAAAGTCATATGGAAAGGCTCCAATTACATGTGGAGGTCAAACTATGACTCTTGTTGGATCCAATTTAGTCATGTTTGGAGGAGAGGATTTGATGCAATTATTTTGAAGTTCCTGATTGCATTTTCAGCATCAATAATGGATCACGATTTCTAGTAGTGGATTGGAGCTTCATTGTAATTTCTCATGAAAAGTATGTAATGATCTATCAGAAAAAGAAGAATTACTATTTGTAGAGCATTTTCTAAGCCAAGAGCATGCATTAATGATCATCTTTGAAAGCACATACCTGGTGATAATAGAGAGTAGTTTGGGAAAAAGAATTGTACAAACATTTCATTTGAATCACAATCACGTTCATCACTTACTAGAGAGAAACCCTTGTTGGAAATATAAGAGGAGTAACAAAGAGGGGACGGGTGAATCAATTACCACAAAAATAAATCCCAAATCCCTTAAATGAAAATATAAATCAAAATATAACTTTTGTTGAAATTTGGTTAGCACAAAGGCACTCGGTTAACACTAACAATTTACTATCACTCGACAAGTACTAAAATATCAATTGTAGCTTGGTAAATACTGAACATGTAGATCTTAAGATATTAAGTGTGATTAAGCTTAATTAACTTAGTTGCATACACATAAAATAAATAACATGAACACAAGTGACATCAGGATTTAATATGGAAACTAAATTTGGAAAAAACCACCTATTGCAACTAGTTACTAATTTTCTCTCTTCTAAAGTGATCTCTATTCGGATCCAACCCTATTAAAGGTTATAAAAATCATTGCTAGGTGTGACCCTATTAAAGGATTTAATCACTCTGTTAGGAGTGACCTTGTTAGAGGTCTTTAGACACTTCAATCTAGAATTTCCACCTTGTTAAAGGATTTGACAAATAGTTGTTAAGCTAACTTTGTTAAGAGCTTTGATACACTGCTATAATTATTAGAGAGTAACAATGATATGACCTGATTTCTTATGCAAATATATTGCTGATTTAAAATCTCTATTCTGGTTCAAATACTTGATCCTCCTACTCAAAATGTTTAATTCAATTTGGTCAACTCTGGATACTCTACTATCCTTCTAATTCACTTCTTTGATTTATCTTTTCAATCCCATGCTTCTCTCTTTCAATCCCATAACTTGACTTTATACTTATATCTTTTACATAGTTAAGTTGGCTTGAATACACTTACAAATATTCAATATTCATCCCTTAAGTTGGCTATACTTAACAAATAAATTCATTAAACTAAATATGTTGATTCAATAAAATCCTTCGTTAGCCAACCCAACTTAGTAGACACTAACTCTAAAATGATTTTCCTATGTTAACCAAGTGAAATCAGTTAACACTATAACTTTATAAACTTCCTTTGGTAACCAAGTGAGATTGGTTAACATTGGTTCCATGCCAACTTTTCTTTGTTAACCGAGTGAGCTCAGTTAATACTAAACTTTAGAATGATCGAAAAACACTAGTGACTACCTTCATCACTTGAGTGAGCTTGACAGACACTAACTGGTAAAGATATGACATTTTGTGTAATATCAAAGACAATATACAATTGATCAATTGTTTTCAACAATCTCCCTCTTTGGCATTGATGGTGACACAACATTTCATGATAAAATAAAATTTTAGAGAAAAATAAAAGTAAGGATAATGTCCTTAGTTTCATTCTAATTCTCATCCATGAGAACTCCCTCTATTAGTATGAACTCCCTCTGCCATCAATCTCCCACTTTTTGATATCAACTCAACTTCATTCTCCTTCTTTGATATCTCTGACATATATAAAAATATCTCTAATATATAAAATATTCTCCCTCTTTCAAACTCTTTCTATTAGACATAAAATTTCTCTAATGTATGACAAAACTCTGCCTCTTTGACATTCTATGCCAAAGATAACATTCAATGAACTTCCTTGTACCTATTGTACCGATTCATATGCAATCTTCCCTTTCAATACTGCATCAACTTGACTGATCTTCAACATGATTGGTTGATGCATCACTAAAATATAATTACTGAGCTTTAGATAGGGGAATGACCTCTAGCTTACCTCTTAGATACAAAAATGCATCCTTAGGTAATGGCTTGGTGAATATGTCTGCAATTTGTTCTTTTATATTCACATATTCCAATCTTACCTCCTTATCTTGCATAAAATCTTTTAAGAAATGATATTTAATTGCAATATGGTTGGTTTTGGTATGCATCATAAGATTCTTGGAAATGTTAATTGCACTAGTGTTATCACAGAAAATAAAAATTTGGATCCTTGATCTTTTCCTTCATGATCTCTTCCTTCACACCTGTCAAAAATTATTTGAACCAAATAATAGTTGAACAATTTATTACTGCAACAACATATTCTTCTTCTGTTGTTGATTGAGAGATACAATTTTGCTTCTTACTTCTCCAAGATACTAGCCTCTTTCCAAGAAAGAATGCTTCACCACTAGTGCTCTTCCTATCATCAACGATTCCTGCTCAATCAACATCAATGAATGCTTTTAACTCAAAGTTGCCTTCTTTCTTATACCACAAACCATAGTCTTTAGTACCCTTTACATACCTCATGATTCTTTTGATTCCTCTCTCATTACAAAATTCATTGAATTCATTAGAAATAAATTCTCCTCCTTTGTCTGATCTCAAACATTTTAGTTTCTTTCCTATTTCCTTCTCAGTTCTAGTCAAATACCATTCGAACTTTTGAAAAGCTTATGATTTGTCCTTTAGATACATAACAATAATCATTCTAGAATAATCATTAACAAATAAAATGAAGTACTTACCTCCTATGTATATTTCCATGCCAATAGGTCCACAAAGGTCTATATGGACCAACTCTAACACTTCTTTAGAATGATAGTTCTTGCTTTTAAAACTTATCTTGCCCATCTTGCCAATTTGACAATTTTTGCACATGTCCATGTCAGGTTTCTTCAGGCTTGGAATGCCTCTAACCTTTTTGTTATTGCTTATGTTTACCAGGTTATCAAAATTCACATGACATAACCTCTTATGCCATAACCAATTTTCTTCCACTAGAGCAATGAAACATGAACTTCCATTAAGATCTAGGTAGAATAGGTTACCTTTAGTTTTCTTGCCAGTCCTAACCAAATTATCTTTTACATCCAATAGATTGGCCTTCCCACTTGTGAATTCTACCTTGAATCCAATATTCAATTGACTTGCACTAAGTAGATTATGCTTCAATCCTTCAACCCAATAAGAATCATCACATCTAAGATCATTGGTTTGTGCAATACAACCTTTTCCTTTCACATAACATGGTTCATCATTGCCAAATCTAAGACTTCCACCATCATAGTGTACTAAGTTATCAAATTAAAATTTTTCATTAGTCATATGGTGAGAACAACCACTATCATTAATCTATTTATCATTCTTACTAATATGTGAGGTAAGTGCCATTTTATCATTCTCTTCATCTGATACATTCTTAATAGTAATATAGACCATTTCATCTTCTTCTTCACTACTTTTAGAATATTTAGCAATGTAACAAGATTTCTTACCTTTGTCTTTGTAGTCCTTGTAGCTTTTGAATTCTTTCTTGCCCTTATACTTGTCAGTATTATTTTCTTCTTTTCCTTCTTTGTTTGGACACCTTGTAGCTATGTGACCAACCTCTTCACAAAAAGAGCAGATGAAAGGAATTTGGCCTTTGTACTTCCCTTTGCCCTTTGGAAATGTTCTTGCAAGTAATGCTTCAATGACTTCAAGATCTTCATCAGAATCATCTTCATCCTCACTGTCAGATTGCCTTTGAAACTTTGAAACTTTCTTCTTGAGTGATATATTGGCTTCAAATGTAGACTTAAGGTTGCTAGTGTTAGGAACATAATTGTCATAGTTATCTAGCTCAAATGTTATCAATCTTTGCACTAAAACATCCAATGTTATGTCATTCTTGGGATTGCATCTCATCTCTTGAATCACTGACACTCTAATTTCATATATAGGAAGAAGTGTTATGAGAAGCTTCCTTACCACTATCTCATCTTCAATCTTTCCTCCTGAAGCTCTGATTGCACACACATTGGCTTTTATTTTTTCACAATATTTTGCAATATTCTCATCTTCTCTCATTCTTATTCAATCAAATTGACCTCTAATATTTTCTACCTTAGCTCTTCTTATATTATCATTTCCTCCATAGATGTCCTTCAACTTTCTCCACATCTCATGAGTAGCATCATATTATTTGACTTCATCAAATTCAACATAGCTGAGAGTTGAAGCAATATCAATCATCATGATATTATGATTCTTCTTTTTTGTAACTTCTTCAATATTCATGGTTCTATTAGGTGCCACATACTTGGCATCTAGGTACTTTAGGCCTTAGTCTCCATTCATTTCTAAATGTTATTTCATCAATTCCTGACATGCCTTGAAGTTATCTTTGTTCGGCTTGGGGATCTCCCTTCTTTAAGACATCTTGATCTTTAGCTTAGGTCTTTGAAACCTTCTCTACAAGCACCAAAGATCTGATACCAATTGTTGGAAATATAAGAGGAGTAACTAAGAGGGGAGGGGTGAATCAGTTACCACACAAATAAATCCTAGATCCCTTAGATGTCAATACAAATCAAAATATAACTTCTGCTAAAACTTTGTTACTACAGAGGCACTTAGTTAACACTAACAATTTAATGTCACTTGACAAGTACTAAAATATCAAATGTAACTCAATAAATACTAAACATGTAGGTCTTAAGATATTAAGTGTGATTAACTTTAATTAAATTAGTTGCATAAACATAAAAGAAATAGCATGAACTCAAGTCACACCAAGATTTAATGTAGAAACCCAATTTGAGAAAAACCACCGATTGCAACTAGTTACTATTTTTCACTCTTCTAAAGTGATCCCTATTAGGATTCAACCCTATTAAAGGTTATATAACACACTACTAGGTGTGACCTTGTTAAAGCATTTAATCACCCTATTAGGAGTGGCCTTATTAGAGGTCTTTAGACACTTCAATCTAGAAGTGCCACCTTGTTAAAGGATTTGGGAAATGGTTGTTACACTAACTCTATTAAGAGATTTGATACACTTCTACAATTATTAGAGAGTAACAATGATATGACCTGATTGTTGATGCAATTGTATTTCTAATTGAAGATATCTATTCTAGTCTGAATATTTGATCCTCCTGATCAAAATATTCAATGCAACTTGGTCAACTTTGGATACTCTGCTATCCTTCTAATTCACTTCCTTGATTTATCTTTTTCAATCTCATGCTTCTCTCTTTCAATCCCACAACTTGACCTTATACTTATATCTTTTACATAGTTAAGTCGAATTGAATACACTTACAAATATTCAATATTCATCCCTTAAGTTGGCTAGAATTAACAAATAAATTCATTAAACTAAATATGTTGATTCAAGAAAATCCTTCATTAGCTGACCCATCTTGGTAGGCACCAACTCTGAAATGATTTTCCCATGTTAACCAAGTGAACTTGGTTAACACTGCAACTTTGTAAACTTGCTTTGCTAACCAAGTGAGTTTGGTTAACAATGGTTCCATACCAACTTTCCTTTGTTAATTGAGTGAGCTCGGTTAACACTAAACTTTTGCGAACTTCTCTTTGGTTACCAAGTAAACTTAGTAGATACTATCTTTTGAACTTGGTTAACTCTAGAATTCTCTAGTGTGAGGCCTCATCTCGATACATCATAGCACATATAATACAATTTTATTTTGATACATTATGACTTGATATGCCGAGACATTGTTTGATGGACTAGAAATTATTATGTTATTTTATGTCATGTGATGTTTTACTTTAAAATGCTTAATCATGTTATTTGATGTTTTATAAGCATGCATAATGATGGTGTGGTATAGTCAACAAATTTAGGATTAGGAATATGATTAATACTTTAATTATTCAATTTTTAATGGTTAAATATTTGAGTAGAAATGAGATAATAGTTATTTAAATAAAAGATTAATGTTTTGATTAAAGTGATTATCCAGATGAGTTTTAAATATATACATGTGATTTTTATTGAACTACTAATGTACAAATTGAGTGTGCAAGATTATTAGCTAGGAAATCTAATGGAGAATTGATAATTGACCCTATGTACAATCTATGAAACCCAGGGCTAAGTCCAATGAAAGATGTGAACCCCATTGTTTCATATTTTATTTATATCATAATCTAAATATGTGTATCATTCTATAATCATAAAGTGTTTAATTTTATGTAACAATGAATCTTATAATGTCACTTGACACTCATAATTCATATATATATATATCAACATGTTGATTAGGGTTAGCTGAGAAACCCAATAATCTGAGATGGATTAAGTTAGTAACCTAAGACTAATTAGTTGGTAACCTAGATTAATTACACTAATTAGGGTTTAGTGGTAAGTTTTCTTTCCTAGGGTTTTATAAAGTTAAAATATTTGAAGCCAAATTAATAGGTCCTCAAAAGATCCTAGAGGCCAAAATTAATGAAAACCAAGTGCCTAGGGGGTATGTGTATGGATCGGGGGCATTTTTGACCCCTCTAGACCCTTTTTTTGACTTTTATGACCTCCTAAATATCCCATTTTCCCTTTAGTACTAAAATTATACTTTACCATGAGATTGCCAAGTTTAAATTCCACCAAAAAAGTTGTCTTAATGGTAGGATCAAATTGGAAGACCTTAGAAGGCCTTAGTCAAGTTTAGAGTTATTGCAATTTTAGATGGGTGAATTTAGAAGTCTATTTAGTTTCAAATTTGAGGGTTGAAGAGTGTTCACCAAATTTCTACATTTAGAGAAAGTTAAGCTTAGATTGCAAGAGGAGGAAGGATTGACTCTTCTCAAAATTTCATTTGCCATAACCATTTGTGAAGGTAGGAATCCTTCAAGGTCTTATTATTCATGCTATGTTTTTATTTGCTAAAGTAGACCTATTGCATGTGTGTGTATTCATATGTATGATGAAAAATGTGAGGGATGGGTTATTATGGATTTGTTAATTATTTTTCCTTTCATGTTTTACAATTTTTTTTGTGAGGAAAATTGTAAGGGTTGTGTTGGCATTACTCACCCTCAGATAGGGTAGAAGTGACCATGTATAAGAGGAGGGAATTAGTTTGACTTTGGGTTAGTGTAGAGTCTCTCCTCCTGATCAGAAGAGAGAGAAAAGTAGGGTGTTATGGGCCCCTGCTTGTCAATAACAACCATTTTGTGTTTGTGGAGAGAAGAAGTGAAAGAACATAAGTTCTTGTGATTATTAGCCTTGAAAGAGGCATCTATTTTGGTGTTGTGATTGACTTCTCCTACCCTAGAAAAATCCACCTTCTCTATAGTTTTTTTTTGATAAGGAACCTATTATGAAAACCTAGGATGGGAGTAATTGGTTGAACTTGTCTATGTGTTGAATCTGATTGTCACCCAGTCAATTTTGGTTCTCCATGGTTACCTTAATGTATTTTGCATATTTCATAGTTGATACCTTGATATGGAGCCAAATTGGATTTAGAATTTTTGGTGTTCTTAATTCCAATATTTTGGAGACTTCTTCTTGTTATAATAATCCTGATGTAAAATTCATTGTTAAATTCATTGTTGAAACAACTACAATATCAAATTTTCTTCCTTGATTCTTTCCCAATGGAGTCTTTGAATTAGGTGTTTGGATAAACTAAATATGAAGTGGCTAGCCCACTTGTGTTGCAAAAAAAATGAGCAATTCCTTTCATATGACACATTTTCTAATTCATTTCATATGCGTATGATTAATGGTTATTAGATGCAATGATGTTACATGAAGTTATGCAATTTGATTACAAACATGTTTTAAAGGAAATTCAATTTATATGGTTGTTATTTCATTTTGCATTTTAGTAACTATTGAAAAGAAAAATACTCCTACTCGAATGCATAAATATAACATCAAAATTCTATGCTATAATTCATCCTAGAAAAAAAAATCCCCCTTATGTCATGTTTAAAAAAATTGCATGAGAAAATTTAACACTTGTGAAAAAAAAAGAAACTTAAGAAATTTATCCTTTTAGAGCAAAATTGCTCTCAGCCTTTTGTATGTAAAAGTTTTTAATCCTCTTTTGGAATAGAGGATATTCTTTAGAAGATTCCCTTCTAAATATCTAAAAAAAAATTAAAATAAGGATTAAATAAATATAAAATGCAACAATTATAAATATCAATAAAAAGAAAGAATACCATTCTATCATATCCTAAGATACACCCACTAAAATTGAAGTCATAAATTTCGTATATTTCCCTCCCTCCAAGTTAGGAATTGGAGATTGGTATTTAAAGACTTGCATAAAAACCTCACATGCCCCGTGTCAGATTTGAAAAGACATTTTGATTGGGCCAATGGTGGCAGGGTTAGGTTGGGAACCTTCTTGCATAAAACCCATACAATCCTCTTAGCTTAATTCCCCCTTTGAAATCCTCCCTTAATTCCTACATGGGAGAACACACCATGCCTTGTGATTTGGCCCCTTGCTCATTCACATTGACTTGGGATGGGAATAAATTTTGTATTAAATGTATTTGATAGGTATGAAGCCCACCCTCCAATCAACAAAGGAAGTGTTTAAAAGAAAAAGAAGGAAAAAAACTTAAATGCAAATGCCTTTCAAAACAACTTTCAACTCTTGCCAAAGTGATAAAATCTGCACATGACAGATTTGGGGGTCATGTCAAAGTGCTCCTTGGAAACTGCTAGGCTCTTGGGAAGAGGGAAGGATGGGTGGGTAGGTTAGTTAGGGGGTGGGGTTAGTTAGGTAGGGGCTATGTGGTTAGTTGGATAAGAATAATTAAGTTAGTTTTATTTATTTATAAGTGTTAGTTAGGATTAATGATTTGAGATAAAGTAAGTGAGTTTATTAGTTTAATTAAGATTGTTTTAGTTTAATTTAATTTAGCAATGAAATATTTATCTCATGTTTTTTTTTAAAGGTAATCTTATCTTTTGATTGTTTAAATTATATTAAATGTTTAGATATCTTTTGATTAGGTTTGTAGGTTTAAGTGTTATTGTTTCTTTTTAGTTATTTAAAATTATTTAAATAAGTGGTAAATGTTTGCTTTATTTTTAAATATTGTAATTATTTTAAGATAAAGTGGTAGATTAATAATGTATTGAAGGGTCACATTTTATAAGTGGTAGTGGTATAGGGTTTAATATAATACAAAAGGATGATGAAATTGATTAAATAAAGAATATTTAAATGTAATGATTTAACTCTACACGATTAGTTATAAGCTGGGACAAAGTGTTATGGTATTGTTAGGGAAACATATGTATGCATTTCTACTCACCTATAGTTTTAATGTATAAGCTAAACATATTGAATCATGTCAAAACCTAGTGTGACTTAGGTAATAAGTCGAGCATATCAATTCAATTGTGACCCAAGCACTAAGGAACCTAATGTTTTGCCTGAATTATGATATCACTCTCTAACTGAGATGTTGACACTCCATCATGTTAAATCACAACTCGAATTCATTTCTATTCTTCTCATAACCTTTTTAGGTGACATGTATTAATTTAGTGGATTAATTATCTTTAAAAAGAAAAAAATTCCGTGTTTTTACCCCGATATTTTGGGCATGACATCTATAGACATTAGAAATTGTCTTCATCACTCAAGTGAGCTCATCAAACATTGACTGGTAAAGATATGAAATTTTGTGTAGTTATCAAAGGTAATATACGATTGATCAATTTTTTTTAACAACCCTAAACCTAATATGATCGCTCATCATATTTGAAGAAAATAAGACACAATGATGAGCATTAAACTTTTTGCATATCACTATGTCATATAGTGACAATGGAAGGTGTAGTGTAAAATTTTTGAATTAACATTGCTATAACATATAGTGATCAAAGTCCATCGCTATGCAGGGATGGCATAATAGAGATTTAGCAATGAGCAATGGAGGGATTGATTTCTATATTATGTAGCGATAAGGTAATAATATTTTAAGAGGGGATCACTATATTCTACAGTGATGGATCATGAATGCTATTGCAGATCACAATTTGAGAAGTAGGGCTATAGTGATGAGTGATGAAAGGAAGGATGTTGCTATAACCTTTAGTGATTATCGATAATCAAAGTACTAAAGTTTCAGTCTTGGCGATAAACGATAAATGATAAGCTTGTATATCGCTATAACAGTAAGGTAAAGGTATGTATATTCCAAGTTTAATCATTATCCTTTTACCTTGCAAAATGTTTTCAAGATCACAATTGTGGAAATATTAAAATTTTTTTTTTTAATCTTTAATTTATTTCCATGGATGTGTATTTTAAATTTGTTGAGATGAAAAGGTTACAAATTTTATTTATTAAAGTAAGTATTTATTATTAAGTTATAATCTTTTCTGACAATGAGAAACCCTAAACTTGATGCCATTGGGGATCACTATAGCATGTTTTATGCTTTTGAGGTGATAGTTGCTATGCTGATGAGAGATCAAGTGAGGCCCAAGCATTTAAACTTTACAAGACCAAGGAAATATGAGGAGGGTAAAATTTTTATTTAAGGAAGTATTTTTCTCCTTATATTATGTTTTTTATTTTTCTTAAAATAGATTAATTTTTTACATATTTTTAATCTATTTTTTCTTTTTCTTTTTTTATGTGGTCTTCTTCCTCCAAAGACTGTTGGGTTCTTGTTGTGCCTAGGCATGTACACATGTCCCCAGTTAGAGCCATTTTTGACACCTAAATTTCCAAGCATCAAATTTGGAAGAGAAATACTTTTTGTACTAGAGAGTTTAATTATTTCGTAGAAATTATATTTTTATACTTAAAAATTTTTAAAATTCAAAATAATGTTTACCCTTGTCATGCATATGAAATCTCTCATTTGGTAAAGTTTATTAAAAGGGAAAATATCCATTCTTTTGAAAATTCCAAATATTAATATTATTTATAGCTCATATTTGATTAATTGTCCCCTTTTGAAAATAAATGGTTTTTACAAAAAAAGACTAGGAGAGGGAGTTGAACATTCAACCTCTCAACCCTATCCTCTTTCCTATCCTAACTACCCCATATACCCTAACTGGTTGTTCTATTATATTCCTTGAGGATAGTTATTAGAATGGAAAGTTATAATTGCAATATTTTTGTAAAAGGGATATTTAAATCTTTCTTATGGGTCAGTTAAAATAATGAAAATTATTTACATTAATACTTGTTTTGAGAAAAAAATAAGTTATAGTTTAATGTGTACATTTGCCATGCAATTTCACTTACGTATATTTTATTTTTAGGGGAGATATATTGATGAATATCATTATAAATTATTTTTAAAACATTCATATTTTCCTAGTTTAAAAACAAATAAATTTCCATCTCATGCTTCATGTTAAGGAAAGGATTTTTAAAGTAAAATTATGTATTCCTTGAAATGAAATACTTATAAAAATATCTTCTTGGCATAGAGATATTATTTTACCTTCATGTAGTTATATTAGGGTTTTTACTAAAATGGTTGTTTACTTTGTCAAATTTATGAAACCATTTTATGTGCTTTTTATAATAATATTTAAAATAATTACTTTGACCTAATGCTTATGTACAAGAAAGAGCTTTAGGGAATCATAAATTAAATATAAAACCCTAATTTATTTACTTTATTAAAATCTCTCATTAAGTTATTTTATGTGTGCAAGGTTTATTCATTGAAATGATTAAAGCACATGTCAAGAGAATCAAAAGGGAGATCAAAGAGGCACTGAAGATTAAATACTTTATTAAAGCCTTTACATTGTAAATAAAGTTTTCATTTGTATTTAGGGTTTTTTAGGAAGTGTCATGATGATCTAAAGCTTGTATGCATTCTTTGAATTTCTATAAAGGATAACAAGATCATCGAATATCAGAATCATTCACGATCACCATATTTATAAGCTACATTTTGTCAATTAAAAAAGGACTCTTTTCATCACTCTAGATTTGTTATTATTTGTATTCACCATCAACAAAAAATTTTGTGGTGAATAATATCAAAAGCAATACAAAGATTTTATATGCTAATTTGATATTTTGGTGATATCGTCTATCTATTATTTAATTTGTTCCTTAGATAAAATTTAGAATTTTCTTTAATTTCCTTTAGATTTGTATGAATTTTTTAAAGTTCTTCAATACTTGTTAAAAAAAGCTATTGTGTTTATTGGTCAATCTATATCTTTTTCTTATTGGGCTCCTGAGGGGACTTAAATTCAATAGGACTTAGTATTCAAGCTATTTTAATCCATTTGTCAATTTGAAGCATTAAAGTGATAACAATTGTCTTAAAGGGATAGATGATTGTCTCTAAGGGTTACTTTAGAATTTCAAGTAATTGATGGTAATGTGATAAATATGCCATTGGTTAAGGCACTAGTCTACTGATTACTGGTTGAGTTTTCATGTTGATTACAGAAAGGGAACATATCTAGGTGATGAAGATCCCTGATTATTACACATCACACACACATAAATACTGTTGGAAATATAAGATGAGTAACTGAGAGGGGAGGAGTGAATCAGTTACCACAAAAATAAATCCTAGATCCCTTAGATGTCAATACAAATCTAAACTTTGATTAAACTATATTCTACAATAACTTGAAAAATACACATGCACTCAAATTACACTAAGAAATGCTACATAACTCAACAAACATTGAAATAAATTGGCAATTATTTAACATGAAAATATTAAGAGACTTTCTCTGATTATCCTTATTTAGCTTATTTGCAAACACATACAATAAATAACATGAACACAAGTGACACCAAGATTTAAAAGGGAAACCCAATTTGGGAAAAACCTCCAATTGCAACTAGTTATTGATTTTCACTATTCTAAAGTGAGCCTTGTTAGGAGCCAACCCTGTTAAAGGTTAAAAAATACACTGTTAGGTGTGACTCGATTAGAGGATTTAATCACCCTATTAGGAGTGGCCTTATAAGAGGTTTTTAGACACGTCAACCTAGAAATTCCACCTTGGTAGAGGATTTACAAATAGCTGTTAAGCCAACTCTATAAAGAGATTTTGATCACTACTACAATGATTAGAAAGTAACAATGAGATGACTTGATTTCTAATGCAACTGAATTACTGATTACATATCTCAATTTTGGCTTGTCTACTTGATCCTTTCTAATTGAATGTATTTTTGCAACTCAACAAGAATATTCTTCTGAGCATCATCAAATCTTCTATTATGTTCCACACATTCAATCCTTGACTTGACCTTATATTTATATCTTACAGATTGTCAAGTTAGTTTGAAGACAACTTAGAATACACAACATTCATCTCCTTAGTAGGCTAGAACCAACAACTAAATCAATTGAACTCAATATGTCAAAATAAGAAAATCCTTTGTTAGCCAACCTTGCTCGATAAATAGTAACTTAGAAATGATTTTCTACTATTAACCAAGTAAACTTTATTAACATTGTATATTCACAAAGTTCCTTTGGTAACCAAGTGAGCTTGGTTAGCATTGGTTCCATCCAACATTTCCTTCATTAACCAAGTGAGCTTGGTTAACACTCAACTTCTATAAACTTTCCTTTAATGACCGAGTGAACTTGGTAGGCACTATCTTCTAAACTTGGCAAACTTTGGAATGCTTGGAAAACATAGGAAACTATCTTCATTTCCTGAATGAGCTTGACATATACTGACTGACAATGATATGATATTTTGTGTAACATAGAAAATGATATACAATTAATCAATTGTTTCTAATAATCTCCCTCTTTGGCATTGATGGCAACACAACATGTCATAACACAATGAAATTTTTAGAACAAGAATAAAGTAAGGAACATATCCTTAGTTTCATTTTGATTCTCATCCATGAGAAGTCCCTCTATCAGTGTGAACTCCCTCTACCTTTAGTTTCTCCCACTATCAGAAAAACTTTGACTTCAACATATTCTTTTGATAGAAAACTTTCCTTCTTTGATATCAAACCGAGTTCTCTTTCTTTGACATCTCTGAAGTAATAAAATTTCTATGATATATGACAACAAACTTATCCCTCTTTGACATCTCATGCCAAAGACAATATTCAATGAATATCAATGTACCTCATGTACTAATTCATTTGCAATATGCCTTGTCAATATTGCATCAACTGACCAATTTTCAACATGCTCTGGTTGATGCATCACTAAACTGCATTTAATGAGCTTCAAATAGGGGAATGACCCCTAACTTACCTCTTAGATTCATAAATACATCCTTAGGTAATGGCTTAGTGAATATGTCTATAATTTTCTCTTTAGTATTCACATATTCCAAACTTACCTCTTTATCTTGTACCAATTCTCTCAAAAAATGATATTTTATAGCAATGTGCTTGGTTTTGGTATGCATCACAAGATTCTTTGATATATTAATTACACTGGTGTTATCACAGAATATTACAACTAGATCCTTGATCTCTATCTTCATACCTACTAATAATTGTTAGAACCAAACAATATTGGAACAATTAACTACTGCTACCACATATTCTACCTCTTCTGTGGACTAAGAAATATATTTTTTCTTCTTTCTTGTCTAGGACAAAAGTCTTTTACCAAGAAAGAATGCTCCACCACTGGTTCTCTTTTTGTCATCAACACTTCCTGCCCAATCAGCATCTGTGAATGCTTTCAAATCTAAATTTCCTAGTTTTTTGTATCATAATCCATAATCTTCAGTACCTTCTAGATATCTCACGATTCTCTTGATTTCCATCATGTGATTTTCCTTAGGATTTGCTGAGAATCTTGCCACCATAGCAACTGCTAATGCAACATGACACCTTATGTGCACTACATATTACAATTTTCTAATCATTAATCTATATGTGGTTTGATCTACCTCTTTGGAATCAACATTTTTGGAAATCTTATGTCCTGTAGACATAGGTGTTCCAACAGGTTTTGAATCTTCCATTCCAAATTTCTTGAGTATCTCCTTGATATATTTGGATTGAGTAATGTAGATACCATCTTTTTTCTGCTGAATCTACAATCCAACAAATAATTTTATCTCTTCAAACATGGAAATCTCAAATTATTTACTCATCTCTTCTAAAAAATGTCTTGCATAAATAATCATTTCCTATAAATAAAGTGTCATCCACAAAGATTTCTACTAAAACAATCTTTTTGTCTGGTCCTTCTTTGATGTATAGACTATTGTTATCATTAGTTCTTTGAAGACCAATTTTTATCAAGTAGTTATGAAGTCTTTCATACCAATCTTTGGGATCTTTCTTGAGACCATAAAATGCTTTGTGTAATTTGTAGACCATATCTTTTTTGCTAGGATATACAAAACCTTCAGGTTGTTCTATGTAGACTTCCTCATTAATAATTCCATTCAAGAATGAAGATTTTACATCCATTTGATAAACTTTAAATCCTCTGTGTGTTGCATATGCTAGTAAAGCTATAACACCTTATAATCTTGCAATAGGAGAAAAAGTTTCACCATAGTCAATATCTTCTTCTTGAGAATAGCCTTTACAAACTAACCTTTCTTTGTTTCTTGAAACTTTTCCATCTTCATTTAACTTATTTCTAAATACCCACTTTGTGCCAATTACATATTTATCCTTGGGTCTAGGAACAAGAGTCCAAGTCTAATTCTTCTCTATCTGTTCTATTTTTTCATTCATAGCTTCAACCTAACTTTCATTATCCAAAGCATCTTTCACTGATCTAGATCCAAATTCAGCAAGAAAATACGTACCTTTTAAGTTGTTTATTGTCATTGTTCCATCTGAATTGTCTCCAATGATCTAGTTAGGTGTATGGTGCCTTTTGACATATCTTGCTAACGTAGGTTATTTGGATTTGGAAAACCTCTTAATGATCTTCTATATCAAGCTTGGGTCCCACTGTCTATGACTCGAGTCCATCAGACTCAGTTTCCTTTGGCACTAGCTCAATAGCTTCTAAATACATCTTGGGTCTTTTAGACTATGACTTAGGTTGCTAGTTGCAAATCAATAGCTTTTGGAGATTTTGGGGACTTGGGAGGTGAGGCCTCCTGACTTCTAGATAGATTTGGCAATATATCAAGTTCATAGTAGAAAAACCTTCTATAATCCTTAGGTTCTTTACTACTTTCCTCTTCACTCTTTTTTGAAAATTCATCGATTCTCAAATGTGCATTTTCTATGATCTTATGAGTAGTTAGATTCAAAAACTTGTATGCTTTACTTGTGTAGGAGTATCCTAGGAATATGCCTTCATCACCTTTGACATCAAATTTACCTTTCCTAGATTCCTTCAAGATATAACATTTTCTACCAAGTACTTTCAAGTAACTTACATTAGGTTTGTATCCATACCATATTTAATAAGGAGTTTGATTTGAGTCTTTCTTCAACTATACTCTATTTAAGTTATGCACTATAGTATTGATTTCTTCTTTCCACTATTTGATTGCAACACTCTTTTTTATCATCAAGGTTCTTACACAATCCATGATGGATCTGCTCCTTCTTTTATCTATACAATTTTTATGAGGTTTACTAGGGGCTAATACTTGTCTCTTAATTCGTATTTCAATGCAAAATTAATTGGAATTGAATTCACTAGCTCTATTTGATCTCAAACATTTCAAATTCTTTCTAGCTTCTTTCTCCACTCTTGTCAAATAGCACTTGAACTTTTGAAAAGCTTCAGACTTCTCTTTTAGATACATTACATTCATCATTCTAGAATAATCACCAAAAAAAAGAATAAAGTACTTATCTCTACTGTAAATTTCTATTCCAATAGGTCCACCAAGATCTATATAAACCAACTCCAAGACTTCTTCTGAATGATAGCTTTTACTTTTGAAACTAGTCTTTCCAATCTTACCAATTTGAAATTTTTGCATAGACCCATATTAGGTTTCCTCAGACTACGAATACCTCTTACTCTTCTATTTTTTCTTATCTTGATTAGATGATCAAAGTTCACATGACACAACCTTTTATGCCATAACCAATTTTATTCTACTTGAGCAATAAGACATGAACTTTCACTAAGATCTAGGTAGAATAGATTATCTTTTGTTTGTTTGCTAGACCCAAGCAGATTTCCTTTTCCATCCAACTATTTGGCCTTCTCATTCATGAATTCTACCTTGAATCCAATGTTATTCAACTATGCTACACTTAGTAGATTATGCTTTAGTCATTCAACCCAATAAGCATTATCACATCTAAGTTCATTGGTTAGTGAGATATAACCTTTTCCATTTATGCAACAAGGTTCATTGTTTTCAAATCTCACACTACCAGCATCATAATGTTCCATGTGTTCAAAATTTGTTTTATCACTAGTCATATGATGTGAGTAGCCACTGTCAATAATCCATGTATCATTCTTGCTAGCATGAGAGATAAGTGCCATTTTATCTCCTTCATTATTAGATTCATCTTTTAAGGCAATATCAACCATTTCATCATCTTTACTACTATCTGAATCTTTAGCCATAAAATAAGATTTCTTACCTTTGTCCTTGTAGTCTTTTGGATACCTTCTTGCAAATAATTCTTCAATGGCTTCAAGATCACTGTCAAAACTATCTTCCTCTTCACTCTTAGATTGTTTGCTTTCAGATCTTTTAGCTTTCTTCTTGAGTGATACCTTGGCTTCAAATGCAAACTCAAGATTACTAGACCTAGGAGTATAACTATCATAGTTATCTAGTTCAAATGTTGTCAATCTTCCAACTAGAGCATCAAAAGTTATCTTGTTATTTAGATCACATCTCATCTCTTGAATAGTAGTCACTCTAATTGCATAGATAGTTTGAAGAGTTTCGAGTACCCTGCTTACCACTATTACATCTTCAATTGTTCCTCCAAAGGCTTTGATAACACTAACACTGGCTTTGATTCTTTCAACATATTTTGTAATATTTTCATCCTCTTTCATTTTCATATGATCAAACTGACATTTCAAGCTTTCTACCTTGTCTCTTTTTATACTATAATTGCCTCCATAGATATCCTTCAGTTTGGTCCACATTTTTCATGAGTAGTAGCACAATATTTGACTTAATTAAATTCAACATAGTTAAGAGTTGATTCTATGTCAATCATCATGATATTATGATTTTTCTATTCATAAATTTCTTCGACAAACATTGTACCAGTATGAGCTTTATAATCAGTGTTTAAGTATTTCAAACCTGAATCATTAATGCATTCTAGATGCAACTTCATAAGTTCTTTCCATGCTGCAAATTTTTCTTTGTTTAACTTGGGAATCTCTCTTCTGTAAGACATCCTGATATTTAGCTTAGGTCCCTGAAACCTTCTCTGCAAGCACCAACATCTCAAATGCCAATTGTTGGAAATATAAGAAGAGTAACTAAGAGGGGAGGGGTGAATTAGTTACCACAAAAATAAATTCCAAATCCCTTAGATGTCAATACAAATCAATACTTTGATTAAACTGTCTTCTGCAGTAACTCGAAAAACACACATGCACTCAATTTACAATAACAAATGTTGTAACTTGATAAACACTGAAATAACTCAACAACTATTTAACATGGAAATATTAAGAGATTTTCTATAATTATTGTTATTTAACTTAGTTGCAAACACATGAAAGAAATAACATAAACACAAATGACACCAACATTGTACCAGTATGAGCTTTATAAGCAATGTTTAAGTATTTCAAACCTGAATCATTGATGGTTTCTAGATGCAACTTCATAAGTTCCTACCATGTTGCAAAGTTGTCTTTGTTTAACTTGAGAATTTCTCTTCTGTAAGACATCTTGATCTTTAGCTTAGGTCCCTAAAACCTTCTCTGCAAGCACCAATATCTCTAATACCAATTGTTGGAAATATAAGAGGAGTAACTAAGAGGAGAGGGGTGAATTAATTACAACAAAAATAAATCCCAAATCCCTTAGATGTTAATACAAATCAAAACTCTAATTAAACTATCTTTTGCAGTAACTCAAAAAACACACATGCACTCAATTTACAATAACAAATGTTGTAACTTGAAAACTATTTAACATGGAAATATTAAGAGATTGTATGTAATTATTATTATTTAACTTAGTTGCAAACACATGAAAGAAATAGCATAAACACAAATAACACCAATATTTAATGTGGAATCCCAATTGAAAATTGTTATAGATTTTCACTCTTCTAAAGTGAGCCCTATTAGGAGCCAATCCTTTTAAAGGTTACAAAATACACTGTTAGGTGTGACCCTGTTATAGGATTTAATCACCCTATTATGAGTGGCATTGTAAGAGATGTTTAGACACTTCAATTTAAAAATGCCACCTTGTTAGAGGATTTACAAATAGCTATTAAGCCTACTCTGTGAAGAGATTTTGATCGCTACTACAATGATTAGAAAGTAAAAATGAGATGACCTAATTTTTGATGCAAATGAATTGCTAATTATAGATCTCAATTATGGCTTGTATACTTGATCCTTCCTGATCAAATTATCTTTGCAGATCAATAAGGATATTCTTCTTATCCTTCTAATTCATTTCCTCTAAGCATCATCAAATCTTCTATTATGTTCCACACATTTAATCCTCAACTTGACCTTATATTTATATGTTACACATTGTCAAGTCAACTTGAATACAACTTATAATACTTAATATTCATCTCCCCAGTTAGCTAGAACCAACAACTAAATCAATTGAACTCAATATGCCAAAACAAGAAAATCCTTTGTTAGTCGACCCTACTTGGTAAACACTAACTTGGAAATGATTTTCCAGCATTAACCAAGTGAACTCGGTTAACATTGCATATTCAAAAATTTCCTTTGGTAACCAATTGAGCTAAGTTAACACTAGATCCATCCAACATTTCCTTTATTAACTGAGTGAGCTTGGCTAATACTCAACTTCAGTAAACTTTCCTTTGACGATCCAGTGAACTCGGTAGACACTATCTTGAGATGTAAACTATCTAGAGATAAGTGAACTCGATAGATGTAAAAAAAACTATACACAATCAAATCCAAAAAATTGTTAGCCCACAGACACTATCTTCTGAACTTGGAAAACTTTGGAATTCTCAGCAGACACAAGAAACTGTCTTCACTACCTGAATGAGCTCGGTATACAATGACTTGCAATGATATGACATTTTGTCTAATAGTAAAGAAAATACTAAATTAATCAATTATTTTCAAAAATATACAACTTAAAATAAAATTTAATTCACCTTTACCTTCATTTACCTTTTGTTCAAATTTTTAATCAATACTCGAGATCCTAAAATTATCTGCTCTAAAATGCCTCTAGGGTGTGAGGTATAGGCCTACCATCCTTGGCTCTATAGAGCCAAAATTATAGAGGTTCACATTCATTTGAGTGGAACCTGTCAGTTGGAAAATTACTATTAGGAGTTCCCATAATTGGATCATCATTCCATAGGAAACCTAATCTACTAATTTGGGCACCAACAAGATCCATGTAGATTGCATTTTGGATCCCAACTCCATTAACAGATTCAAAGGGGAGTACTTGATGGGGAAAGGTATATTAAGGAAAGTGAGAGGTAATTATAAGATGCTATTGTAGTTAATTAATTCTTATCCATCATTAATATAAGTTGTTTCTAATTGGTTTATTTATTTTATACACTTTCTCATGAGTGGGATGCACTTCATTTGTATATTGAAAATAATCTTGATTGGATGATGGTATGGATTGAATGTTCTCAACAAAATGGTTTCTCATTAACATGGGAAGGTGTTTCTTATTGGTTAAAGAAGCTCATCATAATGGAGATCCTAAGGTTATGCCAATTATAATTGATCTAGAAAATGATTCAAGAGGTGGAAAGGTATGTATAAGTTAATCTATCATGACCCATTTATTTAATATCAACTCATGGTAGGATGCATAATTTTGACATGATTGAAAAATAACATCTCAAGCACCACAAAGCTATGTACTACAATGGTCATAAATTTGACATAAAAAAGATGGACAACACTAAGAGAACTTATGATTCTTGGATAACTGCAGTCATTGAGGTAACCAATATTTCATCTAGAAATGACATGCATCCTCAACAATCTAAAAATTGATACTATGGCATTTTGGATGATATAATTGAGTACAACTTTAATTCCTTCAAATTAGTTCTATTTGTTGTCAAATGGTATAGGCTACGACTAAATCAAAATGATCCTAATAGAACTATTATTGAATATGATAATGGATTTACAATAATTAATATAAGGTCATTTGAGCTAGTTGGAAATGAGCGCTATGTTCTTCCAAGCCAACATGAGAAAGTGTTTTACTTTGGCATTCCACATAAATTAGGTTGGTTATTTGTTGTTAGACACGATCCAAGAGGAAGATTGGTAAACTATAATGTTATTGAAGAAGATACCGAAGAAGTGGAAGATGAAGTAGATGATGATAATGACACAGATGAAGATGGAGATGATGATGATGATGATGATGATGATGCCAAAGATGTTCATGATGATGGTGATGGAATTGATGGTGGTGGTGTAGATGATGGTAATGATGCTGATGATGATGATGGTGATGGTGATGATGATGACGATGATGATGACATTAGTCATTGTGATGATTTGGATGATGATGGTGATAATGATGATGTAATGGATGAAAATGATGATAAATGGCATGATCAATAGAAATGTATTAGGTGTTGATTAGGTGTAAATATTTGTTACGATGCTCAATTCTTGGTGCTAATTACTTATAATATGTTTTTTTTGTAGAGGTAAAAAGTTAAAAAGTATACAATGATTATGATGTATGAATATTGTTCATGTTATGTTCTATGTAATTTGTAGCATAAGTATTATGAAATATGTAACTAACTTAAGACAAATAATTTACATATGCAGGAAACTATACCCCTTTTCAACGAGGATCATACATAGTGACATGGATCAAGAGGTATAAGTTGATTACATTCTTTCTTTCTCTTTACCTTCAAAATTAACTTTAGGAAAACTTCATAAATATAAGCCTCATTTAATAGAATTTTTTTTTTCTTCTTCAACTATATTGCTCATTTGATGGGTGTCAAGTACCACCAGATAGGTATCTATTAGATTTATCTTCGTCAAGTGAAGGGAAAGCAAGAATAGAAGAGGATAGTGAGACATGTTGCAGGTCCATGAAAGAGAGATAAGATAGAGGTAAAATGATTAGAAGAAAATTCAATAAACACATACAATTTTTCCTTACTTAAGGGGGGTCATGTTCTTACAATGATGAGACCAAGAGAAACATCCCTTGAGCTACACACATCTTCAGAAAGAATGGGTACCCAAGGAATTACCTCCAATTAACACTGATTTTTTTAATTAACAAGAAGATATATTGCATGCCTCCATCATCATTACATGGTTTAGGCCCATTTTCCATGGATGACATAAATGTCAGTTATAACAAAGTTGTTGAATTGATGGAGTATGTAGGACCTTGTTACAATTACAATAATTAGATGCAAATAGTTCAATGTAAAAAAAAATATGTGTAGGTATACACTATCATAAAATATCTAAGAAAATGATCAAAGTAAAAGACTTTGTATGAAGATTAATGGAAGGCCAAAAGCAATAGGGAACATTGTAGGTTTTATAAATAGTACGCGTCTTGGGTCAACTAATAAGTGACCCAATTGTATTTTTAAGGTGCATGAGGGAAATCATATTTTTGTATGTGCAATAAAATCAATAAGTCCAGGGGAAGAGCTACTAATAGATTATAATTTGAATCACATAGATACAAATAAAGTTACTATCATGGGACTTGTAAGTACTATATATGTAATCTTGAAACTAATTACTTTCAATTAGAACTCCAATATAAAAATATACCATTTTATTAATAAGTTTTTATTCTAAGTCAACTATTTCTTTCATTATGGTGATGTTTATATATATATATATTATTTTTCACAGAGTGACATGGCCAATCCATCAGATGATAGAGGTAGAGATGTTGCTCCAAGCCCTTCTTTAGTGCAAGTAAACCTTTTGTATAAAAATTTGTGTGATTATAATTTTACAAAATGTCATATTATTATGTTGTCTTCATTAAGGTTTTGGACTTGTTTTGATTATTTTACTAATGTTTTTGTCACAATTTGATGGATCCAAATATAACCAAAGAGAAAGAGGTGACAAGAAATGAATTGTGTCGAAGAGAATGTTGATTAGAAGTAAACAACAATGACTATTTTGCTAGGACAATAGTTCAATAAAGACTTATGTTTTATACTAATTTATGGATAATGAACCAAAATATGTATGTATTGTTACATAAATTTTTGAGACCCTAATAAGTTGTTCCACCTAATGACGATACCAGTGTAGCTCCTACAGGTATGTAATTTCAATTTTCAATCATCAAAAGAGACATTATTTTCTTCATGATTATTATTGATAGTTTTATATTATTGTTGTCATGTTTTTGAAATCTATATTTTGAAAAGACAATGCATTGTATATAAATATGATTATTTGTAAGGTCTTGGTTATGCACATATGCTTGCTTCCATGAGGTTGGCCAACACTCTAAGCTTGCCAACTGCAAGATCAACAACAAGGAGCACACAAACATCCACACCTGTTAAAACTAAAGTTGTTAAATCCTTGTTTTGCTACATTTTTTAATGTTTTAAATATGATTTGATTTGTACTTTCTTGTTCATTTTAGCATAATATGGCATTGATTAACTTTGTGCACTGATAGGTGTACCTTCTCATGATGATAGAACAGATACCAATACTGCTGATAATTTTCCATCCTTTCTTGGAGCAACCCACGTTGCTTCTACTAGATCATTGTAGGCATCATTGTTGATGGCCAAGAAAGATATGATTCCCTTAAAATTTTCTAAGCTTCTAAGTACATTAAAATTGTAATTATTTAGAGTGTAATTGAAATTTACTTTTTCATAACTCATTTTCTACTAATGATCCCATGATGATTTTGTAGGAAACTATCTTTTTAATGAAACTTTTTATGATTTAACATTGAAGATATTTGGACACACATTACATAAAAGGAACATAGCTTCATATAATTGGCTCATCCATTTATTGTAATATATTCAAGATACATTGCTTGAACTAATTTTTTAATCTAACAATTATGTTTTTTGTTAAAAGGTGGAATGAGAAAGGCCTTGAATTAAAAGATCAACTCATAAAAACTCTAGAGGATCTCTTTGGTCAAAATATTTTGAACAATGTCCAAATTCATAAAAAATATTCCAAATATCTAAATACTATGAGAGACCAATATAGAAGGGATCTAAAGCTCAACCCAAAGTACGAGCATCCTCCTATGATTCCAGAGATTGAGTGGAATGAAATCATTGAAGATGCAAAAGAGATATGACTAACAGATACATGAATTAATCATCCATCATACAAAAATAGGTATGTAGTAGTATTAATGTAACTATACTTAAATTAGTGATCTTTATATTTATATAATCTAACATATTTCTAACATATTTCAAAGTTTACATAAATAGGCTATAGGACACATCAAAGGCTATACAAGCTAGGAAAGATAAGGTTGGTCAACACCATCTTGGCTATAGTGAATATATGAAAATTCACTCATGACTTACAAGTAGTAGTAAATGAAATTTATATCAATTTTTCTATATAATATTATAAATAAGGAATACATTCAATATTGATGATATTATGCAAAAAATGCAAGGTATTTGATGTAAGGACAAGTCTTTCTCCTTAACACTAATTTCTCCTAGGGTCTTCTCTAGGCCTCTTCTCTAGCCTAGGGTTCTTTCACTAACCCTAACTTAGGAGGATCACACTCCCAATCCGTTCCTCTTTCAACTTGTCCACACCAATGTAAAACTTAGCTTCATCTTAGAATTTTTCCTGAGATGCTTTAATGGTTCACCTATACAAAACACCCACATATGCTCACAATCTACTCAACAGAGAGAGAGAGAGAGAGAGAGAGAGAGAGAGAGAGAGAGAGAGAGAGAGAGAGAGAGAGAGAGAGAGAGAGAGAGAGAGAGAGAGAATTGTCCCTAGGGTTTTGAGGCCATTACAATGTTCTTCCACCAAAAATCTATTGAAACCTATATCGATTTCAAGGAGTTGCCTAAATTTAGGCCTAAAAAGGCTACAAGGAATTAGGCCTCCAAACTCACCTTTTGGATCTTAACTCATAAAAAGACTTAATGAGGTGGAAAACTAATTTCACATCTAGATATCCTTTTGGGAAACCTTTGACATTCACCTAGTCTCACTTCCTCATCCTGTTCGTACAATGGAATGCTGATTTTAAGTCTAAATCAAGAGTTTTCTAATTTGTTGACAAAAATCACAAGGATTTATTCAAATACCCATTAATACATGTCACTAGGATGTCTCCTTTGGCATAGGGCTTCTCCACTCTCATTTCCTTCTCTCCTCCCCTCATGTATTGTTACAAATTCTGTGACCCCTAACCATGCTCACTTGTCTTGCCTAGGGTATCACTAAAACTTGGCCAAAATTTCTTTCCAAGGCCTAAGAACTTGCATTCCTATATTAAAAGGAGTCTTATCACATATTCCAAGATATCATACCATTGTGATAGTGGGAAGGTGAGTTAAGACTTCATGTTTCCAAATTGCCTGGTTCAGGACAACAACTAAGAAAAAACCAAAATATTTACAAGAAGGAAAAGAAATGGATTTAACAACATACCTAATCACAAAAAAAACTACCTAATAACATCTACCAACACATGAATAATTTATAGGACATAAATCAATCCATTTGATACCCTTGAGAAGCAAAAATGACATATTGTGGTCAAAATAACACCAAGGTATGCTTTCTCATCTCACAAAATTCTTCCAAAATGACATCCAACCCTTGTTGAAGGTTGAGGGAGGCCTTATATGGACTCATTCTCCATGTTATAACTTCTTTGAGGTGGTTATGCAACCTCCTGCTTGAAATCACATTTTTTGCAATAAAAGTTGCCATGACAACTTTTGCAATTTTTGTAAAGTTGTCATGCAACTTGACAAATTTTTGTCTACATGGACTAGGCTTGGTCAAAGCCTTCTAAAACTTGGAAATATTTTTGAATATTTCAACTAGGACATGAAACCACCATTCCACTTCTTCCTTGTCCAATCTAGCCCTCCAGATACACAAATATCACTTTTGGCAAGGATGACAACAATTGCATTGCACCTAGCAACTTTGGACAAGTAAGTAATCTTGCATGGTCCTAAGGACCAAAATTTATCTCCTAATGGATAAGACACACTCCAAGACTCATGAGCCCCTTTATTATCCTAGTGGCTTGGTTAAGGCCACTACAAGTGACACAGGTAAAGGGTGAATAACTAGGGTCAGAGGCTCACCCAGTTATCCAAACCACCCTGCAAGAGTTAACACAATGGAAAAAAACACAAGGAAAAGTAACTAAAGGAGGAAGAAGAGTGAATTTTTTTTTTTTATTCATCAAAATATCTTCAACATACATGCCCAACTATAAGGCCTTTGGGTTACATCCAAAACAATTACAATCTTCAAATTCTCACTTACAAGTGCATATCTTCTACTCACAATCTCTCTTCTAGCTTCTATCTTCTTCTTCTTAACTCACCGTAAAATTTAACCTTAGATTTCCTTAAATACTTTTGTAAAATAGCTTACAAAAGATTCTAGAACTCAGAGAGGCCACACATCAACTCTTTACAAATATTAGCTACCTAAAAGAAATTAAATGCGAGCAAAGTCGGCCTAAAATGGAACGAGACACAGACAACTCAACAAATGAAAATTGGCACACAACATCCACACAAGCTCAGTATCCCAAGGAATCACTCAACAAAAACTACAAACTCAGCATCCTCCAACACTCAAAAACCAAAGAAAACCACTCGATAACCAAAGGCACTCGAAAACCAAAGGATTCACTTGGCATCTAAAGGAACTTGACAACAACTAAGAATGACTTGGCATCCAAAGAGTTCATTTAGCAACCATAGGAACTCAAAAATAAAGGGAATGACTCAACATCAACTGAACACTTAACATCCACTAAGAACTTGGTAGTCACTAGAAGAAAGAGAAAAAGTGCAAGATTGCAAGGAAGCCCAGGATGTTCCTACATCAACTAGCCAAAATTCAACTAGGAACCCTAGGTTAACAATTAGCCTTACCTAGGTGCTACTACACCAACATGAATTTAATCCAGCACCCACAAAAGAGGACAAATTTTTTTTTTTCAAGAAAGGCTATAAAGCAATGGTTTCCCACCACCACAAAGATTCTAGTGGGTAAAGAGATGTAGAAGATTCTGGTGCATTAGTTCATGCACATGTAAATAGGTCTAATGAATAATAAGAAAAATTGAGAATTTCATGAGAAATAATCTATTTGATGTTAATTTCAAACAATGATAAGAATGCTCATGACATTTCATTGCAACCTTCTACTCCCAACATAGATCCTACTCATGATGATGAACACACATATCCTACACATGGCAAAGGCCTTGATGTGCATCAAAATAATAGAAGTACATATTCAATTTCTATTGAAAATTAATTGTGTAATTATTAATAAAATTTAACATATCTTTATGTGATAATTTTTGAGTATGTAGAATGTCATGGTGACAGAGTCGAGCATGATGTTATTGTTGAGCATGTTGAGGTTGGGGCTGAACCAAATGTGATAGTAGATGATGTGGTAGTATTAGGTAAATAAAAATCCCTATTATAATCTTTAGATTAATGAAATACTTATAGCATTTTAAAAATGTTTATAATTAAACCCATTTATTTTTTATTGTAGGGGCACATCATCCTTGTCCTCAAAAAAAGAAGAGGAAGCCCCATATCATAAGATCAGAACCACAAGAGCCATAGGATAATACCAAAGATAGTAAGATGTGCCTATTAGACTTTATCTTCAACAAAAGAGAAAAAAAGAAGAAGAAATGAATGTTAAAAACCTTGTTTGATGGTGAATATGTTGATGATTTTTTTATGAATGTTGCTTATTAATGAATTTTATATCATGTTATTTAATATTGGATGTGATTACAATGATTGATGTGTTCACAAATTATTGATTAATGTTAATACGTATTAATGAATTATATGTCGTGTTAATGAATGTTATGTGAATATAATGATTGATGTGTTCATGAAATATTGATGAATGTTTATAGGTATTAATTAATTGTATTCCATGTTAATGAATGTTATGTGATTATATTGATTCAATGATATACTTCTTAAATGAATAAATGAAATATTTACTTAGTTGTTAATGGGGAATTTAGAGTGATTATAGCGGGGGGGGGCGAGGAGGGGGGATGCAAAATGAACTTCCACCTTCATATGGTTGGCCTTATTAAGTAGAGAATATGAAAGGATTCTCAAAACCAAGTGAAGCTTGAACTAAACTTTTCAAAACTAAATACCAATATATGGTCCCATCATCGAGTGGCTGGAAAACTTCACCATAGTCACTAATGTCTATCATTTCTTCCATGTTGATGTAGACATTTCTAATTGAATCCTTTGGTCATCACCAAACTCCACCTAATACACTTTTCTCAACTTTATAATCAGGTCCTTTACAACAACAACAAAATTCCTTCTTTTTCCAACATGGTTTCTCTGTCCTAAATTGCTTGAACTTGCCCCTTTCTTTTCAAGGTCTTAGAGGAAGTTCAATAAGGTATAAAAAAATTGGTTTTGATCTAGAATGAACAATAAAAATAACCCCAACCTCCCTTTCTCTATCAATTTATTAACTAACTGGTTACTTCCTAGTAGCCCTTTCATGCAAGTGTTTTATGGAAAATGAGGGTTTGTTGTTTCTTAAAAAATAGCCAATGTCACTACCTAAAGATAATATTCTATTGTGAGATTGTACACATGCAAAGACATTTTAGGGAGAAGATGGCTTGGTGGATATGACATGCATTTGATCATATTTTATGATTTTGTTTGAGGAGAATAGTCCAAGGTAGTTGTGAATAAGGATATAAGAGCTTTCTATTTGGATTCCTAGTGAAAGATTAAAATTTTGATGTTTTATTAGAACTTTCATTCCAATGTTTTATTAAAACCTACTCATTTTCCCTTAAATAGCATTCAATTTTTCTCAAATTCCTTACCAACTTGACACTCGAATAAATATTCACTAAATAATCATAAAACCTTCTAAATAGGATTAGATGGATCAAACTAAATTTCTGATTACAAAAGCTTTATGAACAAATTCACAATGGAATCTTCACCATTTCCTTCACACAAACCCAAAGGGATATTTGGATCTCTAATTCACCATGCCCTCCATGAATATAATTATAATACCCAATCCCCTAGACATTTAAACTCACTTCACTTCCACTAATGAAGTTCTCACCTAATACTCAATCATTGAATCAACTTGACAACTCTCAATATGGATTTAGATTTTCTCCTTGCACCCTTTCAAACATGACAGATGAATGTACAAACTTTGTTGGAACCAAAGGCTCTTTCTCTTTATAATCTAATTTGAATGCCATATTGTGATTGTGGCATAATAGTGACACATGAAAGAATCCAAACCTTCCCAACACACACTTCAAACCAAATAAATAACCTCAATGCATTTCAAGGTCAATTATAGTGTTTTTAACCCAACCATGTAGATCTAACCTTTAATGAAATCAAAATATTACTATGTCTATCACTATCATGGTCAAGATAATATGATAATGTATTTTCTACACAAGGACTCAAAACAACTTAAAATCTATTTCCATCCAATGTGAGGGATTATATCATTACACTAAACATGGAATAATAGGAGACCCAATCATAATGGTGACTTATAAAACTTTGCAATAATAGTCACAATTCATAAAACAATTGGAAAGATTAGGGGAAATGACATCTTCAAATTTTACTTGAGATCCTTTCCATGCTACTTCAATTGATCCTTTATATTTTCCACAACCTTATTTGAATCCATTCAACATTTGGAGATTTCCATGATGTTTTGTCTCAACCACTTTCATATTGTAGAATAGATACATGCCATTTTCCCACTTTTCTTTTGGTATCAACTATTTCTTATCATTTAATATTTCCTCCTATAAATGATTTTTCCTAATGATCATCCATGAGATTAAATTCTTTGATATGTTAATTTTTTTCATCTATTTTGGTTTGACCATATGATACTCCTAATTTTTTTAAAACAAAATTCTTTGTTTCTTCATTGTTAATCAACACTCTTGAATGTTAACAACCCTTTTTTAGTCCTCTTTTTATTTTGCTTCATCTATGCACTCTTTCACTAACTTAGGCCAACTATTTTCTTCCATATGTTAGGTTTTCTGTAGGTATCTCAATAGTTAGGTCATTATTGAAGCTTCTAATGGGAAGGTACTTGTTTTTTCCAATAAGATCTCTTAAATAACTATTGCTTTAGTTGTGAGGTTGGTGATGATGAGATACTTAACTGAGAAACCCTAATTCCATATCTATGACCCAAAATTGAGTCTTGGAAGCCAAAACTGGGGTGCTCCTACACCATTCTCCCCCACAAAGAAATCAATTGTCATGGGACAACAGGGCTAATTAGTTGAGGATTTATTACTCTCTTCTTGAATTCAATTTAGAGCCCTTTATACATTGTTAAATCTTCTACATTGAATGTAACTATACTTGATGATGACTTTACATACCTTGTTGAGAATCTTGTAATTAATATTGATAATTTGTTTATCTTCTATTTCTATTTTGTAGCTATCTAAAGTTATTAAAGCAACACTTAAACCTTCATTTCATCTATATTAGACACATTGTTTTCTATCTATGAGTTGATCCTATTAGTGAACATATTCAAGAGAAATTGGTAATTAATATGTTGTATATCCTTTACTATTTATGTTTCAAAGAAAAATTAGAATATTATGCTTGAGTGGACCAAATTAATGGAGATAATATTAGATGTTAACTATGTCAATCTCTTTGTTTCAAACAAAGTATAAGGAGGCCCTAGTTCAATATGCAATCTCAATTGATATGCATAAGATATCAGGTGGAGCTGAAAATGCAACATGTTTACATCTATGATATAGGTCATTAATGTAAACGTGGTGCATTTTTTCAGCTCCACCTATTATCCATGCATATGGAACATTTTTGCACATGAATTATTGATTTAGAGTGGTTGAATCTAATTTTGGATGGGAGGGAGAGAAACCAAAGACATATGGATGCTTATATGGCTACTGACAATGATTCTTCACTATTTACATTGTACACCGAGTTCCTTATTTTGACTATTGCTATATTATACATTTTGATGTTATTAAAAGTAATGTTTTGTTTCCTTTGTTGAAATGTGTCATGCCTTCATTCACTAAAATTGATCTTTGCTAATTGCAACCATATTGGTAACACACTGATCTTAGTCTTCTTAAAGTTTTTGTTATAACACTATAGATCCTAATAGGCATATAGGTCACTCATCATTGAAAAAAAAATGGAACATATCTTGAAACTTTTCAACATATTTTGTAACACTAATTGGTCATGATTTCATTTTACTTAGTTGCAGGGTACTGAGCAATAGAACTAAATGAGAAATTGAGGTTGTAGGGTAAAGAAAGAATCTCTCCATCATTTGAGGGTAATTCTAGCTAAGGACTGAATCTACTCATGGTTTGAATCTAGAAGGAAAGTATTGATGACAATGATTTTTTAAGATTCCTAAATAATGTTGTTTTGTCACATGTTTGGTGTTGAATGAGGGACACCAATTGATGATCTTCTCCTTCTTATTCTGATTGGATAGAATGTTATTAAGGCTTCTCTACTTGTAGTAATATGTTAAAGATAATATTGTAATATAAGAATATTTGGTTGATCCCCCCTTGAAAAGAGTTGAATCCCATCTAATATCATGCAAGGATGCAAAGAGATGCATCCCTCCAAGCATAGATTGGTTGGTTATAAGTGGGTTTCACACACAATGTTTAAATAAAGATAAGTTCTTAACTACTTGTAAGATACAAATGATCATATTATCTACCCTTACCAATGTCACTATTCAAAACTCAACTTCTTAAACATCAAACAGTCAAACTTTGATTAGTCCATTAACTGTTGATCATATTTTGATGTCCAACTTTTGATCTCAATCACAATTTTTTATCACACTCTCATCATGAGACATCTTGTCCTTCCCTGTGTCCACACCATTGGGCTAATCAAACACACTATTTTCTATCTTTAATGCCCATTGAAAACTACCATCACTATCAACATGTAGACAATAAAATATAACTTTCCCTCTCTCCTAACCAACCCACATCACATATTTTCATTTATCTAGTCCTTGGCTCAACCCTTGACCCTTTAGTCCTCGACTCTCTTTAAGCCTAAGGATGTTACTTGTGACATACCCTTGAAATAATATTTAATACTAAAACCCCAATAACATCCTTAACTTTGTCAAACTTATGACACACAACTAAAAATGTGGAACATCATTTACCTATCAAACTAGAAAATGTAATCCCCCACTCTTAAATCAATAGGGAAACTTACTCCACATAGACCAACAATTTCCTTACCTTGGATAACCAAACAAATAGGATTCTTACACTCCTAATGCTACCATCATGATAGTCACTAATCACTTTGGATCAACAAACAAATAGGATTCTTATGATTTTTTAATAAAAAACTAGGGCTATCATCAATGTTTCGATGATCATTGGTCAATCTATTGATGGTTGTTGTCATCGATGACATAGAAATGTCATAAGAATCTCATAGGATTCTGATGACATTTTGTCAATGTTTTGACAAGGCCTACCATTGATGGCATAGTAGGCTTATCAATAATAATCTCCTATTCATCAAAGTTTTGATGAGTCCTACCATTGATGACATGGAAAGCTCATCGATGGCAATCTCCTAATCAACAAAGATTTGACATTTCCTAGCAATAGTCAGACATCGCCTTAGAATAGAGATTGGGATAATTTTTGACAGGATTATCTGTTGATGTATTGACATCCCAAGATTTTGTTTAAATTTTTATGAAATTATAGTGGATGCAATTTCTTGACCATTGTTTTTTGAAATATCGATCATTCCAAATTTACTAGTGACTATATCTAAGTATCTCCCCACCAGTGGCCAACTATATCACATTTACTCTAATTCCCATGCATCTAACCATCTAGTACACTATCGGTATGGCCACCAAGAAAAAGTGGTAAGCTCATCAAACAAACACCTATAGTACACCACATCCCCACTATGGATCTGAGGGATGACCCCTATGTATCTATAAATATAGGGGTGGGTACACTCCCATGGATTTACCCATGGCCATATAATTGCTATATGCTACCAAGCCCATATCTACACTAGAATTGTGCTACATTTATAAGTCTTGTCATCTCAATATGCTATCTCGTGCAGCTCATGGTACATATCTATAATGATAGATGACCCCCATGCCATCCATATTGGTCAACCCACCAAGTTTGCAACTAATTTGCCCCAACCTAGAGGGAATCCCTTTTGGCCCTTGTCAGTGACAACCACCTGGGCAACTAGTGAACAAATGAGGTAGGGTAATAAATACTACTCTCCATACTCATATATGAGCCCCTCCAAGCTCAAGTGGTGGTATAGGATTGTGACATCCTTGAATAACTAATGTACTACTAACCTCCCCACTGTTAGGCTCTGATCTTAGTAAAATTGTGACATGATCAAGCTCATATCAACACACCTCATATGGAAATCAAAAACTAAAAAAGGAAAAACATCAAAACATAAAAATCATACTCAAAGGGTCTCTGTGGCATGGAATATGAAGGATGTGATATACATCCTCCAAAGTAATGGTGGTCTTACCAGTGGGAAAATGAAAGTTGTTATGCTCACTATGCCATTGCTTGACTAATACAGTCAAAAATCCATGGTTCACCTAAATATGGGGCATGTGCAACAAAAAGCTAAATCCCATACTCTCTATAATGACCTTCTCGTCAGCCTCTAGATGATAAAAGACTCACAACCCCACCACCTTGGGGGCTTAAATCAACAATGTTGGAAAAGAAATCTGCATAACCAAGTCAAGAAAGTATTAAAACTTCAATATCTGCTGAAAACATATCATGAAAATCATAAATAGATTGAAATAATAGAAAATAGTGTTCACACATACAAATTTTGATCCTAAACATTAAAAATACTCAATAAATAATTGTGTGATACTTTTCATAATATGCAGGCGATACAATTTGCTGACTAACTTTCATAGGATACTTTTTATAGTACCTATGTGATATTCTCCTTCTGTACAATAGTTCACACCATGTTGTGTGACATTTGGGTGTGCCTGATTTGATAAATGTTTGTAAAGTATGTGATACAATTTGGGTAACATAAGTATTGCACGATACTTCTCAAAGTAGCCATGTGATATTTTTAAAGTATGGCACGATATTTTTATCAAAAATCCCCAAAAACATTAAAATTGTGTTAAAATGTCTCAAAATAACTCAAAAAGTGAAAAAGTTTTGACGACTCACTGGGGCCTCATACTCGAGTGGCCAGTTGTGCAACTGACTATGCTCAAAATAATGCTTGTGGGTTAGAATGCTTGCAAAAGTCATTGTTCTCTATCAAAATAACTAGAATATCTCAAGAATCACAAAAGACAAATGAATTGAAAATGTCCTTTCGACCCCTTATATAGTTCTCCAACCTCATTTTGACTCATTTTTCAAATTCCTAAGAATTTTCTAAAAATTGCACCCTTGGCTAATTTCAACATCCTGGATCTATTTTTGGGATTGAAATTGAAATATGAGTTCATCTTGATATTCAAAATCATATTTCAAAATTCCACCTTCTTCTATCTTCATTTCTCCATGTCTCCATCATTTCTACACTCCATACTAACTTCAATTCACATATTTATCTTTGAATCATCTTTCTACTTGATTTGACCTAATTCTTAGGCTTTATCCTACTTAGTAAACTCTAGTCAAACTGGGGTATTCTATCAGTTCCTTATGGTCACTCTTTAGTTCTAATCACATATATGTTATTATGGACTTTTCTATATCTCTATTTTCTCATATCTTTCTCTTTTTTTGTATTCACTTTACCTCATTTCCATTTTGATCCAAGTTTAACATGTTTAACATGTTTTTTGGGGGTTTTTTAGAAATATATCATGTGATACTTTTAAAAGTATTCCATGACAACTTTGAGAAGGGTTTAGAGAAATAGACAATTTGAGTGTTCCAATTCATGGGATAGCTTGGATAGCCTAGAACTTGTTGTTGCTTGAGTTGTTTTGTCAATTTCAGGTCTTTGACATTCTATTTTTATGATTTCTTGGGTTTATTACTGTTTGATAGAGGTTTTACTATAAGTTTTTGCATTATTTTGGACTAACATTTTTTTCTTATAGAGTTTCTCTACACAATTGTGAAATTTCTCTAAAAGGAACACATGTCAAAGCTTCAAATGTAAAAAGGACACTAATGGTTGCTTGTAGGGCTACCTAAAAGCATTAAAAAAAAACAAATAAGTGCTTGTATTTCCATTATTTTCATGTGTAGAAATGATGTAGGAGCATCCTAGGTTGCATTGTTATCCTACATGTTTTTCTTATTTCTCTATTGCTACCGAGTTCATAGTGTTGACCGAGTTGTAGTGCAAAGCATTGTCGAGTTCCTATTACGTGTTGATTTCTTGTTGGTGTTGAGATCCTATTGGTGCCAAGTTCCTGATAGTGCCAAGTTCTAGTATATGCCCAGCATTTTTGATTGACAATATTTATCTTGGTCCTTCTTTGACTGATCAATTGTCTATGTCTGGTTCCAGTTTGGGCCGACTTTATGTGTATTTAATTTTGGTAATTGTGTTTAATAATTATTGCTAGATGACTTGTGACTGTGCATGCATTTAATGTAGAATTTCATTTCTATGATAGGCTGACTTGTGTCTACACTAAGTATTTAAGGAGGTCTAGGATTGATTTTTAGAGAAGGAGGGTTAGAGGGAACATATAGTTTTTTCTAGAGAATTAGAATGTGAAGACCATCATTGAAGATCAAAGTTTGAATTGTATTGTTGGCCATAACCTGGAAGGCCTCATAGCCAAGAATGTATGTTGATAATTTTATGAGTCAATAAGTATTTTTCTCTTCTATCTCCTTTCGTTGTTATTCTCTGTGTTGTGTTTTTGTTGTGTTTACTCTTGTAGGTGGCTTTGGTAGTTGGGTGTGCCTTTGGCCCTAGTTTCCATCATTCCCCCTACATAAGGTGGTATCAGAGCTTTAGGTTCATCCTTGTGGAGATTGGATCATGTAGAACCCTAAGTAAATTTGGTTGTAGGGTAACAGATTTGAGGATTTGACCTATAGCTTGTAGAGCATTATGATCTCGTAGGAACTTGATTATAAAGATGGTTCAAGGTAGATGAAATGATGAATATTGTATTGGGTACATTGAGACAAGTTATAGCTAGAATAAATGTTGTGGTGACAACCTAGAGGAGAGCATTACATCTTGATGATGTGAGTGATGATGAAGCAATAGCACTAAACCCTAATCTAGAACCTAAAGAAGATTAAGACAAGGAAAGATTATTGAGAGTATTGTCTAGGGGACATTCAAAGCTTGTTGTAGAATTTATTCCTTATGATGGAAAATTGGACACCAATGCTGTGTTGAATTGGATCTTTGATATTGAGAAGTTATTTGAGTTTGAAAACACTCTTGAAAATAGGAAGGTGAAAAGTGTAATTACTAGGTTGAAGGGTCATGCCTCACTATGGTGGGAGCATTTGTAAATTGATAGACAAAGGAGAGGAAAGGAGAATATTAGGACTTGGCTGAAAATGGTGAACAAGGTAAAGAAAAAGTTCCTTCCTATTGATTACCAAATTAGCTTGTTGAGAAAGATGCAAAATTTGAAACAAAGGGACATGACTATGAAGAAGTATATTGAGGAATTTTATAGATTGGACATCAGACCTAGACATGTGGATGATGATGTGGAGAAAATTACAAGGTACATAAATGGATTGATATGTAGGATTCAAGATTTAAAAAAAGTTTTGTAAAATCAAAAAGTGTGGAGGAAGCATACCAATATGACCTGAAAGCTGAGGAGATCTTGACATAGAAGCATGGAAAAATAAAAATAGCTAGAGGTGGATGATTCCAGAGAGGCAGAGGTAGATCTTATGGAGCAGGTGATAGATATGACAATACAATGCAAGCTAAGGAAAATCTGAATGGAAGAATGATAAAAAAGGCAAGACTAAGTGGAAAGGTGGTAGTTCTTACTAAGGAGGTACTAGTATTAACCAAGGAAAGGTAATTCTTATTCTAGAGGTGGTTTTTGTGGTACAATTGTTTCAAATGTGGAAAAGAAGGGCATATATCCTTTGAGTGTAGATCCTTTGAGAATGAATAAGGTAGAAAAAATGTTATGGTTCAAGTAGAAATTGAGGGTTCACTAAGTGGACCTGAGGCTAGAGAAAATCTGATGGTGAGAAGAACCTTATGTAATAAGGAAAGTGATGAGAAACCAGTTCTAAGGAGAAGTCTTTTCAAGAAAAGATGTAAGATGGCTAGAAAATGCTATAAGGTGATCATTGATGGTGGAAGTTCTACAAATTTGGCATGAGAAGAGCTGGTTACAAATTTGTAGTTGTAGAGATTGAAGCATCCTAAACCCTATGATTTTTTATGGATCAAATATGAGCATAAAATATTGGTAAGTGAACAATGTATTGTGAAGTTCAAGATTGGACATTATTTTGATGAAGTTCTATGTGATATTATGCCTATAGATTGTTGTCATATTTTGTTGGTTATACATTAGAAATATGATAGATATGCTATACATGATGGGAGATTGAATTAATATATTCTTTGGTTGAATGGGAGAAAGAAAATATTGTTTCCTTTGATTGAAAATCTAGATGAGGTTAATTGTACTAATATGAGAATTTGTATGGTTAATGGAAAGCAATTTGAAATAGAAGTGAAGAAGAATCAAATCTATTTTTCCATAGTTTCTAGGAGGCTAAGTTGTACCAATAGCAATTGAGTGACATAAAAAAAATGGTGACCGAGTAATAGCTAGTGGAAACTGTGTGACAACAAAAGATGGTAGTATTGACCGAGCACTAGAAGAAATTACCAATTTGTTGAATGAGTATAATGATATTCTTACAGAAGATATATATACCTAATGGTTTTCCAACAATAAGAAGTATAATTAATTGTATGAATCTAATTCCTAGAGCTAGTAATCTGAATAAAGCACCATATAGATTGACACCTACAGAGAATGAAGAAATTAATAGGTAAGTGCATGAGTTGTTGCAGAAAGGTTTCATCAGAGAAAGATTGAGTCCATGTGCTATACCTACTATATTAACACCTAAGAAGAATGGAGAATAGAGGATGTGTATTGATCCTAGAATTGTTAACAAGATCACAGTGAAATATAGGTTTTCTATGCTGAGGATGGATGATATAATGGATTGTTTGAGTGGAGCAAAGTATTTAACCAAGATTGATTTTCAGAGTGGTTATTATCAAATTAGAATCAAAGAAGGTGATGAATGAAATATTGCTTGCAAAACAAAAGATATTTTGTATAAATGGTTAGTAATGCCTTTTGGTTTGAATAATGCACCTAGTACTTTCATGAGGTTGATGAATGACATTCTCAAGAGATATTTGGGTAAGTTTGTGATTATTTATTTCGATGATATTCTCATATTCAGTAAGACTGACAAAGAACATATTGAACATGTTAGACAAGTATTGCAGAGATTGAAAGAGAAGAAGTTGATGACAAACTTGAAAAAGTGTTCTTTTATGCAAGAGGAGATTGTGTATTTGGGATTTGTGATTTTAGCTAATGGTTTGAGAATGGATCTTGAGAAGGTTAAGGAAATTTTGGAATGGCCTACACTTGAGAATGTGGGTGAGGTAAGATCATTTCATGGTTTGGCTAGTATATATAGGAAGTTTATAAATAATTTTAGTTTAGTTTGTAATGTTATAACTGAGACAATGAGAGGATATAAAAAGGGTTTCAAGTGGGCACATGGAGCTAAAAAAAGTTTTGAGATTTTGAAACAAACAATTACTAAGTTACCTATATTGTCTTTACCTAATTTCAATAAGGTATTTCAAGTTGAATGTGATGCAAGTGGTAGTGAAATAGGAGCTATATTGAGTCAAGAAGGTAAACCTATTACTTTCTTTAGTGAGAAATTGAATGATGCTCGAAGGAAGTGTAGACACCTAAAAATCCTTTAAAAAATAAAGTATTTTTATTTTTTGAAAAAAGTCCTGATGACATCATCATTTATTAATTAATTAATTATTTAATTAATTAATTTATTTTTATGCCATTAAATCCCTTTATCTTAATTAAAAATATTTAATTAAGGAATCCCTCCCAAAAATGTTTAAATCTTATTTAAACATTATTTTCTTATTTATTAATTATTTTATTAATAAATTGACCAAAAATCCTAAAATAAATAAAAAATTTATTTTTTGCCCAAAACTTGGCCAATTTCCTTAAGACCACTAACCTCTTCCAAAATCTTCTAATCCTTCTTTAATTTCGATTAAAGGCTAATCCCATCATTTCCTACCCCTAATCCCAACTCAAAATATTTAATTAAGATTAAATATTAATCCTCATGTTTATTAAAAAAGTTTTAATAAATATCTCCTCAACCCAGACCCTTGAAATAAATAAAACTTTATTTATTTCTTAAAAATCTAATTTATCCTCATCCTAAGAAGTTCTAGACTCTTCTAGAAAGTCTTCATCCTCATCCTAGGAAATTCTAGACTATTCTAGAAAGTCTTTATCCTCATCCAAAGTCTAGACTCTTCTAGAAGATGTCTTTAAACCTAATCCTAATCACCTCCTAACCTTGTCACATTCCCTAAACATGGGTTAAAACTTACTAACCCAAGCCAAAGTTAACAAATATCTCCTCCTTCACCCACCCTCATTAAATGCCATCCACTTGCCTATCCCTAAGCTAATCCTAAACCATCCTAATCCATCCTCTAATCATTTTCACAAGCCTAAACAAGCTTAAAACCTTCCTAATCAAGTCCAAGTCAAAATTTCTCTCATCACCCTCAAAATATCTCAACCATAAAACTTTATGAAGTCCACTAGGTCATAAATGACTCTTACAAGCCCTTTTATTGCTCTTACAAGTCATTATGAGGGTCTTTATGAAGATTTTTTCCCTTGAGCCTCCTTTGTTGACTCATCCTTCCCCTTTCCTCCATCCTCTCACCATGTGACATGTTTCACTCCTTGATTGGCTATAAGGAAGCACAATCCATGTGCTCTCTTCTCATGCAATCTGAGCCCTCCATGAGCTTTTTCCCATCCTTGCATCTTAGCCCTCAATCCCTCAAGCCTCTTGCCTATAAATTGGTTCCTTCACCTTTGCAAAATAACACAATACATGAAGTAAAGTTATAATGCTATTTTCAGAGCCAAATCCATACTAAAGCCATCTATCCACACCAAAAATCCACAATCATCCATTGAAGTCTTTGGAAGCATATTGAGCATACATCCTATCCATTTAGATAAAGCTACTCAACAAGAGAGCTTCTTATTGAGAGAGTCCATTGATGGCTCATGTTCTCAATTGAGAGCTCATCTTAGTCTATCTTGAAGTTTATGAATTTTGTTTAGTTTGTAGAAGCTTTATTTAAATTTGATTTCTATTAGCATACTAACATTGCTCATATACAGGAAGTACTCTATGTATGATCAAGATTTTTATGCAATTGTTCAAGCCTTGAAGAAATGGAGACATTATTTGATCCCTAAGGATTTTGTGTTGTATACTGGTCATTAAGCTTTATAATACTTGGGAAGTGAACATAAATTGAATCAGAGACATATGAAGTGGGTTGAACACTTGCAGAGTTTCACATTTGTGATTAAGCATAAAAGTGGAGTTACTAACGGAGTTGTTGATGCATTGATTAGAAGATGTTTTTTTTTACCGAGATGAAGATTGAAGTTCTTGGTTTTGATGAAATGAAAGAGTTGTATGATACAAACCTTGATTTTTATAAGGCATGGAGAGAATGCAGAGCACCAAATCTATTAGATCATATGAGTAAGTATGATGAGTATTTCATTCAAGAAGGCATGTTGTTCAAAGGAATTCAATTGTGTATCCCTAGAAGTTCTAATAGAGTTAATTTGATTAAGGAAAAAACATTGTTGAGAAACCATGGAGTGACATCAGTATGGACTTTGTTCTTGGATTACCTAAGACAATAAAAGTGTATGATTCCATATTTATTGTTATGGATAGATTTTATAAAATGGATCATTTTATACAATGTAAGAAGACATCAGATGCTAAGCATGTTGCTGAAATTTTCTTCAAAGAGATTGTTAGATTGCATGGATTACTAAGAAGTATTATTTTTGACAAAGATCGTAAGTTTGTTGGTTACTTTTCGAGGACTTTTTGGAAGAAGATGGGTAATGAGTTGAAGTTTAGTTCTATATTCCATCTAGAGACAGATGGGTAGACGAAGGTTGTGAATAAAAGATTGAGTAATTTTCTGAGATTTTCAGTTGGAGATAAACCAATAATTGGGAGCTAGTGTTGGCACAAGCTGAATTTTCATATAATAGTTTTGTGAATTGGAGTACATGGAAAACACATTTTGAGATTATTATTAGAATGCAGCCTAGAGGAATATTAGATTTGAGGGATGTTGTTGGTGAAGAAAATAGAAGTGACTCAAGGGAAGAATTTTTTGATTTTATGGATTCTTTGCATAAGTAAGTGAAGTTGAGGTTGGAACAAAGTAATCAAAAGTATAAGGAGAATGGCGATAAGTCTAGAAGACATCATGATTTTGAAGTTGATGAGGTGATGTATCATTTGAAGAATGGTAGATTTCCTAATGGAACATATAGTAAGCTGAAGATGAAGAAGTTTGGACCTTGTAAGATATTGAGGAAGTTTGAAAGTGGTAATGCTTATGAAGTTGAGTTACCTAATTAATGACATGGATAAATCTCCTATATTCAATGTTTCTGATTTGTATAAGTATCATGAGTTATATGATAAATATTTTGTATCCCCGATGATTATCTTAAGAAGTAGATTGAAGAGGTTGAATAGGAATCGGGTCAGAGAGTTGGTAAAAGCACAAGAGGAAAAGATTTCTATGAGTATTTGGTGAAGTGGAAAAATAGACCAATTGAAGATGCTACATGGATTTCCCAATCTGAGTTGGATTCAACTTGGGTGTGCTAGTTCCATGATTCAAGAGAATCATTTCTGTCATCCCTGGTTGTTTGATGCAAGAGCATCTTGGGTTCCATTTCTATCCTACATTTTTTACTTGTTTCTCTATTGCTATCGAGTTCATAGTGTTGACCGAGTTGTAGTTCCAAGAATTGTCAAGTTCCTATTAGTGTCGACTTCCTAGTATGTGTTGAGTTCCTATTGGTGCTAAGTTCCACTATATGCCAAGCATTTTTGAGTGATAGTATTTTTCTTGGTGCTTCTTTGACTGAGTTGTTTGTGTTTGGTTCCAGTTTGAGATGACTTTGTGTATATTTAATTTTTGTATTTGTGTTTAATAATTATTGCTAGCCAACTTGTGGCTATGAGTGCATTTAATGTAGGATTTTTTTTTTTTGATAAGTTGACTTGTGGCTGCACTAAGTATTTAAGGAGGTCTAGGATTGAATTTTAGAGAAGAAGGAGAGTTAGAGGGAGCATATAGTTGTGTCTAGAGAGTTAGAATGAGAAGATCATCATTGAAGAGCACATTTTGAATTGTATTATTGGTCACAACCTGGAATGCCTCATATATAGGCATGTATGTTGATAATTTGATGAATCAATAAGTATTTTTCTCTTCTATCTCCTTTGGTTGTTGTTCTTTGTGTTGTGTTTCCACTGTGTTTACTCTTGCAGGTGACTTTGGTAGTTGGGTTTTCCTTTAGCCCTAGTTTCCATTAGCCTCCTTGTGTTAGGCAATATTACTAGTTGTTCATCTTTCATAGGAATATTAAAACTTAAAATTAGGATCTCTTGGTGGTAGGAAAGTATACTCTGCACCCTTGTGGCGAATCATAAATCTTGCCCAATTTTTAGATTTTGAAAGTAAGTGGGATAATTGAGCTTCTTGGCATCTTTGGGGGAAACGATTGGAATAGTAGAGTATGCTCTTCACCCTTGTGGTGAATCAAAAATCATGACCTCTAAGAGTGGATCCATTTTGTTTAGTTTAAAATCCTTTAGAGGGCCTACTATTGAGAAATCAAGAGGAATGACCTAAGTGGGGACAAGAGAACCCAACTATTTCAAATCACTATAAACTCAAGGCTATGAAGGACACAAAACCTTGGTAGATGTAGTGCTTGCCTTTGCTAAGTGTGAGTACTTGTGAGATTGGTACCATGAGGAAAATACTAAGCAAGAATGCTTAAGATACTCTTGTGACCATGAGGTCTATTACTTACCACAAGGCAAGGTGTCTCATAATTGGGTGCAAGAGGAGTGCTACAAATGAAAGCTCTTTCTAAACACCTTAGGTTAGAAGCTACCTTATTTTTTGCTCAACATCTTGGTGCAAGGACTAATCCTAATGGATTACCTAGATAACCCAAGATTTTACACTCACCATTTGTGTCCCCTTGGTTGTGCCAATGGCATCTCCATGACAAAGCTGATATCTCTCATGGGTAACCACTTGGTGTGAGGTGAAGGGGCATCAAGTGTGGACCAAGTTGTTGAGTAATGAACTATGACCTTAGGTAGTACTCATTGGCATTTTTTTTTGAATGTGACAGACTCGTGTAAACATTTTTGAACAGAAAAAAGTCTTGTTAGCATTCGTAGCAATTTTTATTTTGATATCCAATTTATGTATTTGCAAGGTTGCTTTCTCCCTTGTCCAACTATATAAGACATGCAAATTTTCCCCTACTATTTTCAAACCATGTTATTTTTTGTTATAAATTGAGGTTTGATACTGTCTACACTAACCTATGGTCTGAAATATTTTAAAAATTAACCTGAAACATGTTACAAATATAAGAGAAGTAACTGAGAGGGGAGGGGTGAATCACTTACCACAAAAATAAATCCTAGATCCCTTAGATGTCAGTACAAAATAAACTCTAAAAAATTGAACTCTATTGATGCTTAGTAAACACACAAAAAATGTTGCAATCGTAGTATTTACCAAGTTACAACATTATCTATGTGTTTATTGAGCATTAGTAGAGTTCAATTTTTTCAAAGTTTATTTTGTATTGACATCTAAGGGATCTAGGATTTATTTTTGCATAGGATTTCAAGTTTCAAACTGCATTTTTTGCAATTCATTGGCCCTTTATCGCATGACCTTTTGAGAAATATCATGCAACATTTCACACCTATCAAAATATCACACCACCATTGTCAACTGTATCATATGATTATCATCAGGTTTATCAGACTCCTTAAGCAAAACTATCATCTGGTACAAAAGTATCCCTTAGCTACTATAATGTCTATCATACAATATATTCTACTAATCAAATATTGCCTAGTTCTCTGAGAATTATCACCTAGCCTCTAGTGTTTAGAAAGGGCTTTTTTTCATAAAACTCCTCTTGCACCCAATTATGGGACACCTTACCTTGCAAAAAGTAACAAACCTTGTGGTCACAAAATTACCTTAATCAATCTTGCTTAGCATTTTCCTCATTGTCCCAATCCCACAAGTACTCACATGAAATGAAGACAAGAACTATGCCTACCAAGGTTTTATGTCCTTGATAGCCTTGAGTTTATAGTTCGTCCAGGTTCACTTGTCCCCTCTTGGGTTGTTCCTCTTGATTTCTCAAGAGCAAGCACTCTAAAGGATTTTCAGCTATACAAAATGGATCCACTCTTGGAGGTCACGATTTGTGATTCACCACAAGGGTGAAGAGTATACTCTCCTATTCCAATTGTGTCCCCTATACATGCCAAGAAGCTCAATTATCCCACTTACTTTTGAAATCTAAAGGTGGGTCAAGTTTTTTGATTCACCACAAGGTGAAGAGCATACTTTCCTACCACCAAGAAATCCTAATTGCAAGTTTTGATGTGCCTATGAAAGATGAAAAACTAGTAATATTGCCCCACATGAAAATATTGGAAATACAAGAACTTGTTTGTTTTGTTTTTATGCTTTTAGGAAGTCCTAAAAACAACCATTTGTAGCCTTTTTGCATTTGAAGCTTTGAAATATGTTCTTTTTAGAGAAATTTTGTAAGTGTTTAAGGAAACCCTACAAGAAAAAAAGGTTAGTCCAAAATAGTACAAAAACTTGCAGTTGAACCTATATTGAACAATAGTAAACATAAGAAATCCAAAAAATAGAATGTCAAAGACCCAAAATTGATAAAAAAAAAAGCTCAAACAACAACACTTTTGATGCTATCCAAGCTATCCCATGAATTGGAACACTCAAATTGTGTACTTCTCTAAACCCTTCTCAAAGTTTTCATGCAATACTTTAAAAGTATCACACGATATTTTTTCAAAAACCCCCCAAAAAAATTTAAATCATGTTAAAATTGGGTCAAAATGGAAATGAGGTAAATAGAATACAAAAATTACTAAGATATGAGAAAATAGGGATATAGAAAAGTCCATGATAACAAATATGTGATTAGAACCAAAAAGTGACCATAAGGAAGTGATAGAATGCCCTAGTTTGACTAGAGTTGACTAAGAAGCATAAAGCCTGAGAATTAGGTCAAATCAAGTAGAAAGATGATTCAAAATATAAATATGTGAATGGAAGTTGGTACAAAGTGTAGAAATGATGAAGATGTGGAAAAATATTGAAGATGCCCCAATGAAGATTTGAAGATTAGACCTCAAAAGGTCACTTAACTGCATAAAAGAAAGTACAATTTTGAAATGCAATTTTGACTATCAAGATGAACTTGGATTTTGATTTCAATCCCAAAAATGGATCCAAGACTTTGGAATTAGCTAGGGGTGCAATTTTCATAGAATTCTAATGTGTTTTAAAAATGAGTCAAAATTAGGTTGGAGGACTATATAAGGGGTCCAAGGGTCATTATCAATTCATTTGTCTTATGTGATTCTTGAGAGATTTTGAGTTATTTTGACACAGAATGATGCATCTTGCTAGCATTCCAACCCACAAACACTATTTTGAGCGCAACCATTTGCACAACTGGCCACCTAAGTATGACGCCCCAATGAGTCATACAATTTTTTATGCTTTTTGAGTCATTTTGAGGAATTTTAACACATTTTAAATGTTTTTTTGGGATTTCTGAAAAAATATTGCATGATACTTTAAAAATATCGCATGGATACTTTGAGAAGTATCACATAATACTTCTATTACCCAAATTGTATCACATGATTTGCAAATGTTTATCAGATCAGGAATACCCAAATGTCGTGCAACATGGTGCAAACTATCACACAAAAGGAAAGTATCACACAGGTACTATAAAAAGTATTGCATGAAAGTTAATTATAAAATTGTATCACCTACATATTATGAAAAGTATCACACAATTATTTATACCCAAAATTTACAAAATAACTCAAACGAAAAAAAAATTATGGGTTCGGTGATAGTTTTCTACTAACAGAGTATTGTACAATACTTTTTTAGTATAAGGGTATGATACTTCTGTTTTGTGTGATATTTTTCCCTATAGTCATGTGATAAATATTTGTATATTGGTGCGATAGAGTTTTTTATAGGCATACTATACTTTTATTGGAAAAGTATTGCACAACAGTAATAAAAACTATTGTGTGATACTTTATCGCACGATAATCATGACCATAGAAAAAAAAAAGAATAGGCAATAAACAAAAAATGGAAGATAAAAGTACATATTAAGAGGAAAAACCAAAATGTTCTTCCCCATGGTGGATGCCAAAATGTACACTCAAATTGTGTAGTTCTCTAAACCCTTTTGTCCAAGTTATCCCATGAATTAGAACACTTGAATGTTAGCTTAGAGCTCCCTATCCATAGAGTGCAAAGGTGTGTGTTTGTGCATATGAGAAGCTCTCAAAGCCTTAGAGACACAACCCTTGCTAGTAAACCATGAAATGGGAGATTCCTTAGATAAGAACAAGAGTGTAAATGTCCAAAGGAGTTCTCAGGCATGCAATACAAGAATGAGCTACACTAATATGGAGTGCAATAATGAAACTAAACTAAGCAAGATGAGCATATTACAACCATTTTAATTAAGCTATGTGATCTAAGATATTGTAAAAGAAACTATACTATTTTCAAATGAATTTAAACTAGTATGAGGATGGTAATGAGAGAATCAGACAAGAAGAAAGAAGTTCTCCACAAAGGTCTAAGAAAATGTGTCAAGCAACCTGCTTCATAACATTAGCTCAAAATGAGATCCTTAGAGAGGGAGAGAGCTCTCTCTTTTAAAGGTAGACAGACGGTTGAGATAAAGATCAAGAAATGGATGATCAAGGATGGGGGTTGAATTTTGGCATGATCCATGTGTAAGATCAAGTCAACCAATAAAAAAGAGTTGACTTTTTATGTGAGACAAAAGTCTTTTCTTTTAATTTGTAAATAGGAAAAAGATTGTATGTGTACACATTAAATGGGTTAGAAGAATGGGGTCTTTTATTTAATTAAAAGGGGGTCACATGCTCTTTTAATCAAATATGCACTTAGGATATTATAATCAAACTATGGGGTACAATCAAATAAAATCACTTTTAGCAATTTGGCCTTGGAAAATAATTAATTAATTTAGCCAAATTGTTGAGGAGGATAATTGTCTAGATGACCATTTTTAGGCGATTACATTAAGACAAAGGGATAGGTTTCCTAGACAAAGGTATTAATATAACATCAACTCTAGATCTAGTTTTATATACAGATCCATTGAAGTAGAATTCCCATGTTTGATCTATATCAATAGGCAATACAAATTTATTAGGAAACTCAACAGATTCTATTGTTGAAATAGAAGAAGGATCCATGTGCAAGATCAAGTCAACCAATAAAAAGGACATAAAAGTCTTTTCTTTTAATTTGTAAATAGGAAAAAGACTTTATGTGTGCGCATTGAATGGGTTAGAAGAATGGGGTCTTTTATTTAATTAAAAGGGGGTCACATGCTCTTTTAATCAAATATGGACTTAGGATATTATAGTCAAACTATAGGGTAAGATCAAATAAATGTATTTTTAGCAATTTGGCCTTGGAAAATAATTAATTAATTTAGTCAAATTGTTGAGAAGGGGGATAATTGTCTAGATGACCATTTTTAGGCGATTACATTAAGACAAATGGATATGTTTCTTAGATAGGGGTATTAATATAACACTAGCTTTAGATCTAGTTTTATATCTAGATCCATCGAAGTAGAATTCCCATGTTTGATCTATATCAATAGGAAATAAAAATTCATTAGGAAACTCAACAAATTCTATTGTTGAAATAGGAGAAGGATCCATGTGCAAGATCAAGTCAACCAATAAAAAGGAGTTGACTTTTTATGTGAGACAAAAGTCTTTTCTTTTAATTTGTGAATAGGAAAAAGACTTTATGTGTGCACATTGAATGGGTTAGAAGAATGAGGTCTTTTATTTAATTAAAAAGGGGTCACATACTCTTTTAATCAAATATGGACTTAGGATATTATAGTCAAACTATAGGGTAAGATCAAATAAATTCATTTTTAGCAATTTGGCCTTGGAAAATAATAAATTAATTTAACCAAATTGTTGAGAAGGAAGATAATTGTCTAGATGACCATTTTTAGGCAATTATATTAAGACAAAAGGATAGGTTTCCTAGACAGGGGTATTAATATAACACCAGCTCTAGATCTAGTTTTATATCTAGATCCATTGAAGTAGAATTCCCATGTTTGATCTATATCAATAGGCAATACAAATTCATTAAGAAACTCAATAGATTCTATTGTTGAAATAGGAGAAGGATCCATGTGGCATGATCCATGTGCAAGATCAAGTCAACCAATATAATGGAGTTGAATTTTTATGTGAGACAAAAGTCTTTTCCTTTAATTTGTAAATAGGAAAAAGACTTTATGTGCACATTGAATGGGTTAGAAGAATGGGGTCTTTTATTTAATTAAAAGGGGGTCACATGATCTTTTAATCAAATATGCACTTAGGATATTATAGTCAAACTATAGGGTAAGATCAAATAAATCCATTTTTAGCAATTTGGCCTTGGAAAATAATTAATTAATTTATCCAAATTGTTGAGAAGGGGGATAATTGTCTAGATGACCATTTTTAGGCAATTACATTAAGATAAAGGGATAGGTTTCCTAGATAGGGGTATTAATATAACACCAACTCTAGATCTAGTTTTATATCTAGATCCATTGAATTAGAATTTCCACATTTGATCTATATCAATAGGAAATACAAATTCATTAGGAAACTCAACAAATTCTATTTTTGAAATAGGAGAAGGATCCATGTGCAAGATTAAGTCAACCAATAAAAAGGAGTTGACTTTTTATGTGAGACAAAAGTCTTTTCTTTTAATTTATAAATAGGAAAAAGACTTTATGTGTACACATTTAATGGGTTAGAAGAATGGGTCTTTTATTTAATTAAAAGGGGGCCACATGCTCTTTTAATCAAATATGGACTTAGGATATTATAGTCAAACTATAGGGTAAGATCAAATAGATTCATTTTTAGCAATTTGGCCTTGGCAGATAATCAATTAATTTAGCCAAATTGCTAAGAAGGGGGATAATTATCTAGATGACTATTTTTAGGTGATTGCATTAAGAGAAAAGGATAGGTTTCCTAGACAAGCATATTAATATAACACCAACTCTAGATCTAGTTTTATATCTAGATCCATTGAAGTAGAATTCCCACGTTTGATATATATCAATAGGCAATACAAATTCAATAGGAAACTCAATAGATTCTATTGTTGAACAGGAGAAAGATCCTTAGCCAAATGACTAGTCAAGGCTTTCCCTTTAATAGAATAATGAGAAATGAATTTTAAATCAAACTCTATCAAGAGCATGACCCATTTAGCAAGTCGTCCAGATAAATCTATTTTTGAAAAGACATGCTTTAAAGGATTAAACTTCACATAAACATTAACTTCTACATTAAGGATGCAATGACTAAGTTTTTGACAAGAAAAAACTAAATCAATACAACATGCTTCATAATCAATCAATGTACAACTTATATAATAAACATGATGTTCCTTACCATCTTGATCAGAGTGAACCTAGACAACACTTAATATTTTAGAAGAGGAAAAAGTATAAAGAAAGAACAACTAATTAGGCTGAGCTTGTTGCAAGATATGAGGATTAGCAAGATAAGTCTTGAATTTTTAAAATGAGACCTTGCAATCTTCATTCAATCTTTCTTAATCAAGGAAGTGAATGGAATGGTATGATCCTCTAGGTTAGAAACAAACCTATAGATAACTTGTATCTTTCCTTGTAAGATATGAAGTTGCGAGATATTTTGAGGAGGCATATTGACAATAGCATCAATTTTACCTCTATGTACCTCAATATCTTTGTTAGGTATGATAAAACCTAATAGATTCCCACTGTCAACCCCAAAGACACATTTTCACAGATTTAGACACATATTATACTTCCTTATTCTCTTAAAGATATGTCTAAGAGTAGGACCATATTTATCATGTTTTAAAAATTTTACTAGAATGTCATCCATATAGTCTTCAAGAATCTTATGAATATAGTCATGAAAAATCAATGTCATAGCTTATTGACAAGTAGTACTCACAATCCAAAATGCACCATTACCCAACAAAATGGTCCCCAAGTATTAATGAAAGTGATCTATATTTATCATCCCAAGGAACTCCCTTAAGAGTGATAATGGGTTGTTGAGGTGTACATCCTTTCAGAGTGATAAGGGGTCAAGATATTCACATAGGTTCAATACTACACACAATATCACACATAGGGATCCATGATATAACCATATTGGAAAAGGTTGGTTGTAAAATATGTTGAGGAAGTTGTAGGAGGAATGGATAATATAAATATCTCATTCTTTTCATCTAACCATTTGATACTAGACACCTTTAATGGTTTACTAATAGAAACATCATCAAAATACTCATAAAAGAAATCATACATCTTGAAACAAAGCAATATCATTCAAGATCATATAGAAATTTAAAATGCAAAGTAATCCTAACAATGTAATAGATTTTTGTTTTTTTTTATTTATGAATGCAATTCATGAAAGAAAGATCTAACTACCAAGATCAAAAAAAAAAAGAGTTCACGTCAAGCTCACCAAAATGTTTAGGGGAAAAATAAAACCTATTCTAACCATACAAACAAGACTAAGCAAGTTGAAGACTTTCTCCCTAAGCCATTCAATACAAGAGATGGAGGGGATTCCAAGAATAACTCTCAATAAGCCCTAAATTTGATTTGAAAAAACCCAAACAGAATAAAGGGATGCCGATAAAAAATGTAGAAACTCATCAAGGAAGTATACTAGCAAGTTATCTTTCATGCAATATAAACAAGAGAAATGAAAAATATAGATGTGAAATACACACAAATAGCCCAACAGATATATGAAAGTAGATCTATGCTAAGAGGGAAAAGAAAGGATAAACTTATCACCTCCAAATGTGAAGAGAAAGATGTAATTTGTCTCCAAAACTAACATATCTAAATTGTTTCTAAATTTCTAACTATGGATCTTGGGATAAAATGATGAAAGGAAAAAAACCCTAAAATCTCCTCAAAAATGGAGACTAGAGGACTAGGTCAACTTGGATGGATGTCCTACAACTAGGTTTAAATAGTCAAATGATGTGAAATTGACTTCTCTAGATAGATCCCAAAAAATAGGCTCTAAATCTGTAAACCTTTCATTGACATCCTTCAAGTCTATACAAGTTTTGTGTGTGTGGGTGGATATAAAGGGGTTAACCTTAGTCAACGCCTCTTTTTTTTGATTTATAGCTCCATGAATAGCCATTAGGAACTAGTAAATTTGGACCTTTTTTTTAACATGTGGGTGGTCAAAATTTTGACACTTAAACATCAAAAGTCAACATCGCTAGAATTGGGTCAAAAATTTGATTCACTCCACAGCTGTCGACATATCAACGGGTCACTCTATCAAAAATCATCCCCATCTATGTCACATGGCAGCTTCAAACAACTAATTCAAATCATTAAACTATCAACCCTAGCTAGAGATGATTCAATAGGTTTTTTATACCATCAGTGATAGACTCATTGAATTATCAATGCCAGCCAGAGATGATTTGATGAGTTTTTCATGCCATCAATGATAGGTCACATCAAAATATCGATGACAACTAGAGTTTTCAAATAATGAAATAAAATAGTCTCACTGTATATTAGGCTAATAATAGGCTAATTAGCACTTGCTCCAAGAACAAGTGCAAGGTATAGCCAATAGCAACCAATCATTTTAGAAATGTGACACAATATGCGTCAAAACTGATGTACAAGACATTTGTACTAATTAAGATGCAAAAAAATAAATTTGTTGATGAAAATTAAACTATTATTTCTTTTTCTATCATGCCCTATTTTCCCACACCCAGTAAAAATTTAGGCTTCTACTCAAGTGGTTGAATTCCCCAATTGGCACCATACCCATGTCATATATCACAAGCTCTCAAAGAAAATGATTTAATTCTTTTTTTCTTTTCCTGTTGTATTCACATGTTCATTTCTTGATAGGGAAACAATATTTGACTTATTGGCTTCTATCTATGTAGGGGAAAAGACCAAGATTGGTTAGGTTATGCCAGTGATTGTAAACTTGAGTTGGGTATTTGTGTAGAGGTTTCTTGTGTATGGAATGATGAGAGGTAGTGATGGTAACATTGGATGGGAAAACCCACTACTGCTTTTGATGTATTCCACAGTAGCTTTAATTGATACTTGTATTGGATATTCTTCGTATACTTTGACAAAGTCATTTTTGGCATCACTTACTTTACCTACATTATCCAGAAAGGTGAAGATCATGACTATGGTAAAGAAATACCTGATGCATGCTTGTTTTCCCATTGTTTCATTGATTGTGTTTATGTTTTCATAAGCATTCCCTAGCCTGATCCTATCCTCATGTGGCTTGATTCTAGAACTTTGCATTTGTTCAAAAAGTTGGATTGCCTCCTTATCCAACCCATGTAGAGCATAATCCATGATTAAACATTCAACCTGATCATTTCTTCAAAAACCATATAGACATACACCATGTTATGAAACTACATTGGGCATACTTTGTAATAAGAGCAATACCTTTAGAGATATCCAACTCCAATCCCTTTTAATTTCTTGAGAATAAAATTTTCTACCCTGATTAACAATTTATAGGTGTGTGCACACCCCTAACATGCTGGTGAAACAAAAGTTATTCAAGTTAGTACATGACAACAATTCTAAAACATTTTAGAGATTCCTCACCATGTTCAATATAGGTATAGCCCAACACCATTACAATTAGTATTAACATATCAAGCTCCATAATTTGATTGAACAAATTTTATGCACTTTCTATAGCATCGCATTTTTCATACATAACTACAAGAATGATTTTTAAAAGAATATTTGATTTGTAGTCCATTTTAATGATGTAAGAATGGACTTCCTTTTATATCAGATTCAACCCCTTCCAATTGAATTTTCTAAAAGAGATTTTAGTCTTTAGTTCCATGTCCATTCTAACCATACCCTACAATCAATGCTAACCACTAAACTTTGTCTAATTTAGATATTTCGTCAAACAAGTTGAGAGCATTCTCCATATTTCCACATTTTAAATACATGGCGACAAGTGCATACTACATTGTGATGATCCATGCAAAACCAAGTTTAATAGCATTAGTATGGACCTTCTTCCCATGTTCTATTCATGCCAAATTTGCACAAACATCCTATAAAGCTCAAGGGTTTCCTCCCCATGCCAATTCTAAGAATATCCTAAAATCATTGTTATCCACGAGACAACATTTTTAAAATATATCAGTCAAACACCTTATGCACATAATAAAAAAACTTGTATTTCACATACATGTTTGTTTGTGTTTTCTATAAATATGTCCACTAGAAAACTAGTTTTAAAGTTGTAGAGGTGCATTTGGAAAGTATCTTTATAATGCTTAATTAAAGCACACTTGTTTTTTCATCAACAAAATGAATTTCTAATGTCAACAACTCCAACTTGATGGAAGTTGCTTTCCCATCAACAGATCCAATTTTTGATATCAACAATTCTAATATCTCGGTAGCATGAGACTTTAATGGTAGGCTTTTCCCTGATGTAAAATCCTATTGGCTAATAACATCATTACTAGACTTTTTTTATTGTTGACTCTTTTTTTTTGGTTTTTGATAGATTGTTGTTGTGAACTCTAGTAAGATTATTGAATTTTGAACTCTATTATTTCTTAAGTTTAAAGTGATTGGAAGATTGTTTTATTAAGTGACACACAAATTTGATGATCTCAAAACATTAATGATATGACTGTACTTTGGGATCTCAAAATTTTTGAAGAAAAAGTGACTAGTGTGATCAAGTATTCCTCTCATTCTACTCATATGACTTTCACATCATTTATATAATTAGTCCATCAAGTGATGCATCCACATATGTAATTTTATCACCTTGGAAAACTATATTTGATCCTGCTAGCTAGGAACAACTGATTGTTCATTTTATTATACCTAATATGATGATAGTTCTACAGGAATTTGTAATCAACCTAGCTAATCAACAACTAGACCAATTTAACTAGGTTATGGCTCGAGCATGTTTTATTCCCATTTATCATATGGTTGTAATGTTGGAGGAAACATTTTTTATTTGTGCATAATATGGAGGAAGAAAAATGGTGTTGGAAAACATGGAAATTTAATAATGCAAAGTCACCTTGAGGAACTTGTGTATCCTCTTGGAAAACATGTCATTGAAAATGTTCATCATGACCTTTTTTGCTTCTACATGTTTTTGCATGGAGCGTTCAAACACCTAGTGCTCACAAATGTCTACTTAAGAATGTATGTGAACTTGCAATGCATTGTTATGTGGTGGAATATGTAGAAAATCATATAATCCTTCATCACACAGTCTTTTGCTTAGTGTGCTAATTCATTAAGTTAAGCACCCAAGTTTACATTTCACATCATGATTTATCTATTTTGGGCTTAAGAATTGGTAGAACAACCTAGAACATTAATTTTCTAACATTAATTAATAGTAGCACATAAACACATAACATTCAATAACATGTGAAATAAGGTATTTAAACATGCCTGAACCAATCATTATTTAATTTTGGATCACCTACTAGATTAGTTTGGAATCTTGTTCTCACAAAAAATCATAAAATGTAAGAACAATTGTGCCAAAAGGAGTGTAAAAAGATGATTATCGTGCACCATTCATCTTTTTTAGCTCTTTTGGCATAATAATTCTTACAATTTTTTTGCTCAATCTCCAATTGGTCAATATGTGTTTTGAAAAATTATTCTTGGGTTGTGACTCAGGAAAAAGAGAAATATCAAACTTGAAAAAGATGTACATAAATGTAATTAATTTTTAAACTTTAATTTTATAAACTTACAAAGAGAACCATATAGTTATAAGAAACTATTGTGGTTTGTACTATTTGAAAATTATAGTTACAAGTGATAAAGTTATATACCTTTGATTCAAAGAGTGCAAATAATGGAAATGAAGTATTGTAGAAGGTGCAAGCTCAATTGCTCCACTCCACCCCCCCATGTGGATGCCACTATTAAGTAGAGAATAGTTACATCCATCCATCTATCCATACATACATAGTTAAGTGCTATCTAACTATGTCCAAGTGTCTACACACTAGAGGCATACTCTATCATGCTCTAAATTTATGAAGCAAACAAAACCAACAATTTTTTTTATTTTTTTGTTTAAAGGTGTACTATAGATTTTATGAATGGGTCTATACTTGTTATGAATGTTCAATTGAATGGTGAGTTGTCCAGATAACTATATATATATTCAAGGGTGTTGGAAATTTATTAATTCAACCACAGAGTTCAGAGATGATAAGATTAGTTGATGTAACAGAATTGGTTCCATTAGAAATCTAGACTACAAGTTTTCTTATGAGAGGTCACCCAGTTGTCCATCAATTATTGCAATACTAAGTTATAATGATGTTATGGTTATATACCTTTCATCTTCTATACTTCAATTAAGACACTCTGTATATGCAAGTGAAGTTCAATTTCTCGTCTTAATGTAGTTGCAATGGTTCTAGGGTTTGTGAACATGGAGATGTTTAATAATTGTCCCAAATTTTTTGAATACAAGTTACCCTATCACATAAATACATTTCCCACTATCTTCCATTTCCATTTTATTGTATATATATATATCCCCTTAATGAACTTCTTATCTTTTATTCTTTTTCCACTTTGACCCTCTTGGTAATTTACTAATTAGATGCTACTAACTAGGTCCCAAATATTAATTATTTATTGGATTTGTTATTTTATTTTATTTTATTTCATTTTATTATTATTATTACTTATACTTATCTCTCTACTAATACCTATATGTAAGTTAGTTAAATTTCTAAATTTATCTTATAAATCCAATGTCTATTCACTATAATGTAATCAATCTATAACATGGTTATTTTATGATTTATTAAATAAATTCTAATAACCCCCATTAATTAAATGTATTATTACTTATTCCCTTTAATAATATACATTATTACTTCATCATAACCCTTTTAAAATTATTATTATTTTTTCCACAAATTTAGTATTATTAACTTTACTCATAATGTTAATCTCTAACACATGACACCAATCATAAACATTTTAATTAAAGAAAACCATGAACAAAACACTAAAATGAAATAACTTACTTTAATTCTACTTTTAAATCTCTTCCTAACTTTCCAATGTTAATTTAAAACTACACCTAGATTCCTACACCTACTAATTTATATTAACACTAACCATCATAGCTCTTTATCTAAGCTAACACATCTTCTTGATTCCACCCAAGACAAATATGACATCCCAACCCTTAATACAAATTTCTTTAAAATAAATAACTCCCCCTTTTTGTGCAAAGTCTCCCTCCCTCAAAAAGCTCACGTACCTTGGTGTTCTTCCCAAGGTGAGCTGACCAAGTGACAATCTTGTCAAGTGCAGATTTAGTTCCCAAGGAAATTTGAATTTGACATAAATTTTTTAGACATGAAACATTTCCCAAGTCTTTTCTTACTCCTTCCTAGGCATGGGTTATTGGGGAAGGAATATGACATGACTTTTTTCACTTTTCTCTAAGTGGAAGACACCTAGGAAAAAGGTGTTGGCATATGTCAGATCAAGTGTCATAATCATTACCTTTCCTAAGTCTATGGTGTTTATGAGAGCAAGATCACCTGGGTAGGATAAAGGTTTGTTTTGAATGTTTTCTTTTATCCTTTTGTTTTCTTGTCTTCCTTTTTTTTTTTCCTTTATAGGCCAATAATTTAATTATTATTTTATTCTTTTTTTGTTGAGCACGTGACTATTAGGAGTGTCGTCTTGCATAACTTAGAGTATAGGTTTTTTTTTTATGTGTTAAAGTCTTTGTCTTTGGGACATATGTTATATGATTAATATTCAATGTACTTATATTATTTTACTAACCCTCCATGCATAAGATTCATAGTATACTCTCCTTGATTAAAATATCGCTCTCTAATCTAGGGAAGGGAATTAATTTTCTTTCCCATACATTTTCCAGAGACTTAATGTGCACCTAAAAGCTTCTCCCTTTATGGGTATTGAACTATGCCTTTATTTTCAAACTAGATTTCTCCTAATTCTACCATGACATTTTATTTGTGAATATTTTTTAATGATGTGATGGTATTACCTATCCTAAAAATCTATTAGAACTTGCTAAGATAAATGATTTAATTATTATACACAAAATGAACCATCAAGTAGGATATCTTCCTTTCATTTATTGAATACATAGCCTACACATTTACACTACAACTGATTATGTATTGAATTAAATCAACCATTTCCAAGAAAAAAATTGCTACCTCTATGAAATATGTACATTAATTTAATTGAAAGGAGAAGTATTTCATTTACATGATTTCCTATATTGCATCAATCACATAATGTAAGGATTTACAATGAATATTTCCTTACAAGAGAACTATGTATACTTTCTCAATCCTCCCTTACACAATTTTCAACAATATATAATGATTAACAATCCCCTTTACATCAAAATGAAATAACAACAAAGACTTAAAGACCACAATACATTTGAGATGACATAAAACATTGGTCTCTCTTTACACATTTGATTTTCCAACTTGTCAAGGGTGAATTCCTAAACATCTTCTAGGAAGCCATCTTCACATAACTTGCACATAACACACAAACTAGGAACCATGGAGGCTCACCTCTCATCCTAGGCTTCCATGAAGCCACCCACCGAGCAGGGGAAACAAGGTCCAACTGGGGATACACACATACATCACTTTCCATTGCATGAACACAACACATAACACAAAACAACTCCCTCCCATGGCTTGTACAATGATTCACCATTGGAATCATCTCACATTGGATGAAGGTGGGCTCTTCAAAGGGGAGATGCCATAACCAAACATAAACATCATATTGCAATTGTATTTTCTTTTCAAGGCCATCATAAAGATCTCCTCCTTCTTACATAAAAAACCCCTTGTATCTCCCAAAACAACAAGGTATATGGCTTCAATGGAGCCCATACTCCATGAAAGAAAAATAACTCCTCATCATGAGGTAAATCTTCTCAACTACAATGTTGAGCCCAACTAATCCCTTCACCCAAGGCTTCTCTTCCCTCCCAAGGGTGAGTGAAGCCTTCACATTCAACATTCAAATCCAACAAGGAAATCAAGAAGGAAAAACCATGAAATCTTCAAGAACACAATACACATTCACATTACCACAACACAATGCTAAAGTCCACAATGCAAGATTCACAATGCAATGCATGCTCCATCGACAAATCCTATGTACTTACAGATTTATTTTGCCATACTAAAAGAAATAAAGAAAAGAAACATGTTTTGAAACACCAACCTTGGTCCACGCTAAAGGAAATGATAGTTGTAGTAGAGCTCCCTTAATCTCCCTCCAAAACCCTAACTATCTCTAAACTTAGAGAGTGGGTGAACAACCCACTAATTTGACCAAGATTCTCTAATAAGGCCTTCCAACTAACTATTTTAGCAAAAACACCTAGCCACTTCCTCTTACAAATTTGTCTCCTTTAAATTTTCTATATTTGACTAAGTGCGAACATGGGTGAAAATACATGTGACAACTCCAAACTCGAATTGATGGAAGAATGCATGGGTAAAGGCCCCCCCTAGGCTGTCTAGGCACTCACATGGTAAAATTAGGTCCCTAACTTGATATACTATCATATGGGTAACTTATTTTAACATAAAAGACACCTTAGGACCACCTAATGACCACTCAAAACCCTAGCCAAGTCCAAATTCGAATTTCCTTTGATTGTGACCCATCCTACCCCTTGTCAAGTGGGTTTACTTATTCATTAACAGGGTAATTAGTTTTAGGGTAAACTACCACCATGATCAAAACCCTAAATGACATGTCAATTACACATAAAGTTTACAAATGTCAAGTGACACATAAAAGCACATTCCACATCACCATGACATGTCCCTAATGCATCTTTATGATTAAACATTTCCACATGCAAGAAAACTCACATTTACGAAGAAAAATACTTTGATGATGAGGCTTTTGAATCTTCCAAAGATTTTCTTTGGTTAAATTGTGTTCACAAAGGTTTCGAACCTATTTCCCCCAAGAAATTCCATGGTTCCACTTCCTACACATTAAACTCAAGCATTAGTAGTCCAAGGAGGTCATATAACATGTATATCATAAAATGCATAGTTCAAATTTTACAAAGTCCATATTAACATAACTCAAATTAAATTTCTTTCTCTAATTATTTTAATTATATCATTCACAGTGTTAGACTCTCAAACCTGCATATCATAAACCATCATAATAAATTTAACATCGATCTAAATATCATAAATCATCATATTCAATTTAACATTTTGTATCACATTAAAATCTAATACTATCATGTCATGAAACTACATTTATATGTGTTTGGTCATTTCGTACACAATATCAGGTTCTTAGTGCATATCATAATGTAAAACACTATTGAAGTATCAAAATCAATAGATAAAGAAATCCATTGTCCACCTAAGTCTTGAATAGTTGTCAAAATATCAAAGTCTCTAATATCAAAATATAAATAAAATATCTATACTATGACGGGCCAGGGTGAGGCCTCACATACTTTGCCTACTAGGTTGCCTACATACTTGTATACACGGGATCAAGACCCTTGAACTACTCACTCTAATGAATATGTAGTTCTAGTATCTAATTGTTTTGATGTTGAAATGTCCCCTTTTCTGATTTGATATGGTATTTCACACCTCTAATCAGATTTTTAAAATCAAACAACTGCTATCACAAAGATCCACCAAATTTCTCAAGAAACCCCAAATCGGGTATGCCGAAAATTGTGCCAAAAAGCTTCACAGCTTCACCTGTTATTAATAAATCTGAAAGTGGAAATTTTTACAAAAAGTTCCACAGAATAACAGCCTACAAAATGATGTTTCCAGATCTATATAGCCTTTACACAACAGCTCACAAATGTAGGACAAAAACTATGCTCATCGGGCTCCCGAAATTAACACAAAATGCCCGAAAACACCACAAAAACACTAATAAACTATCTCAGAAGTTTAATCACATCCCAATAAATATATTCAGCTCTATTTTAACAGCTTAAAGTCTGAAATACAGCAGCAACCAAAACTGATATGAAATGCTCAACTAAAAACACCAAACTCATGCAAAAAACACACCCAAAAACCCACAAATCTACACTGTTCAGCACAAAGGCAAACTCTGTATGAGCATGCACATGGAATGGATTCAAACTCCCATACTTAGCCTTCCTAGAAACCTGCAAACTCCCATTCTTGGGTCTCCCTGGAAACCTGCAAACTCCCGTTCTTGGGTCTCCTTCTCCACAGGTTTGGCAGCCTCTGAAGAATAACAAAGAATGAGCGAAGATCAAGTCTGGAATGTGCCCAAAATGCCTCCAAACCCCTTAAAAGAGGGCATAACTATAACTCATGTCCAAGAGAGGTTAATGAAACTTATTTTAATAATAATTTTCATTTATTAGTCCAATGGTTTTCAAAGATTAACCCCCTTTTTTCGAAACTTCACTTTCTTGGGCCTGCCTGCCTTAGCAAAGATTTTCTTTTTTAATTATTTGAAAAGGGGACATGACAAGTCCTCCCCTCCCAATCATTGCTTGTCCTCAAGCAATGGCTGAACAATAAACCAATCAATCCACCTAGATCCCAAATCTAGTCATGAACTATACTACTACCCATTAACACATGCTTCTGTAATATCCTCTGCAATATGACCAAGAGGAATCCATAATCAAATTGACCATTATAGTTCAACCAAACTCCGAAATCACCACTACCACAATCAAAAACCCATGAGGCACAAACTCTTAGAACATCAGAACCCAAGTAAAGTGGACAAATCAAACTACCAACACAGTAAATACCATCAACGCATCCCACTGGCCTATATGGAATGTACAATCCAACTCTGCAACAATGGTGAACCCTCTCGAATGAAACTGTACCAAGTATGGAGAATCCACACACTGTACAACTCTTGTAGTCAACACAACTCTGCAAATCATCAGCCACTATCTCATAACCATAACTCCCATACAATGCTGATGGTGAAAAGACATTACAAGATAAAGAGTAAGAAATGGAATCCAAACCAAATTTTTCTGCCATCAACTCCTCAGCACAAGGATCAAATGCTAACTGATGTACATACCCTGCAATATAATGTTGATAAAAAAAACCAACCTCAGTCAACAGCTCACCATGAAGAAGTGATACAACCCACTGTGACTGATCACCAGCTAAGTCAAGAGATCTCATAGCCAAAGGAGTAGAATAAATAACAACACCTGCTAAAGCATCACTCCAAAAATCCTGCTCTAAGTCATGTATTATCAACCTGTCAATTGCAGGACCTATCACCATGTCATGCCCATCACAACTCTCATCCCGAGGCATCAAACTATCCCATAACTGATGATAAGCACTAGGAACCAAAGTACATCTCTGTATCATCATCTCATCAACATGCTCATCAAAGGTAGATAGATGAGCATACCTCATAGTGTAATGCCAATAGAATGCACCAATCTCAGTCAGTGGCTCAGACTGCAATCCAAATGTAACTAACTGCAATCGATCATTAACCAAGTTGGAACTGACTACTACCTCTGAAGACATTGCGAAGGGAGTAGTATTACTAGTAGGAACCATGCCAACTATCAGCTCACCAACATCACACATGGTCTTTGATACAACATCTCTAGTCTTCGTGCCATTAGTACTAGAGGTCACCACCATGTCAGGCACACCACAAAAATCTGCTACAGCACCCAACTCAATTGAACCTGACTCTAGTGGGAATAAACCTGATATGCCAATGTTAGTATCAAGGATGGATGCATCCCCATCTCCACTGTCTCTAACAATCTCGGCCATGGACATCCTCGGATCACCAAACACCACAACTTGTGACTGTATAGAATCAGGTAAAGACTATAGTCGTTCTAACTCCATGGTCACCTTAGCCAAATGAAACTATGACTCCTTGAGAGCCAACTGTGTACTCTCAAGAATATCAGAAGTCACCTCAAGCTGCTCAGTAAGATCACTCACCTCATCTTCCTTGGCCAACAATGCATCATATGTTGTACTGCCCCACTCCATAAGATAATCTCTGTCGGCTACCAACTGCATATAATTCTGTCTCAAAATCTGAATAGCCTCCCATAAAGAGTGGATCTCTGTCAAGGAAAGATAACTTCCTCCCTGCTCATCACTAGTAGGAGAACCCCATCCATAAACTGCTAACAACTGATGAGCAGCATCAAAATGTTGGCAAGTGATAGCAATGTCTTGGTCACTAACTCTCAACTGATTAGACACATGATGGCACTGGCTTGACTGTCTCCTACAAACCTCCTCTGATGCACTGTCTGAAGGAGTCTCCTCAAAGTTACTAGTCTCTAGAGTATTACCATCCATATCCTGTGAATCAAATCTAAAGTTCATATCAACATACGGAGTATCAAAAACATTAGCATTGCTGTCCAACTCCTCTATACCCAAGGAAACTAAGTCTGTAAAACTACCCACTGCATCCTTCTGGATGTCATCAATGCCAATATGATCTTGGGACTCATCTATACACACTGCCAAATATGAAATATCATCAACACATTCCAGCAAGTATGGCCGACTGGATATATGAACAAAGCCCAACATTGGTGTATAAAAACTAATACCAACATCAGTCAAGATACTGGCACAAGAAAAGAAAACACTGTGCAATTTGTTAATCAAATCCATGGTAGCACCCAAACCACTGCTACCAAAAAGTGTTAATGATTTACAGTCAACTAAACCCCAAATGCCAATATAACAATCTCGAGTCCATATCTGTAAACTAGAATTAGCTGGTAACTCAAGCAAAATCTTGACTTGAGTAATATGACCAATACCAACTAACTCCACATACCTGTCATGATGAGATAATGTAGTGACAATACTGTCTTCACTCACCTTCAGCTGGAGGGATAAATCATGTGAAGTACTACTAGCCTCAACCTCATTTGATGAAGCATCTAACTGTGCCTGGTACTCTCTCTCAGAAAAGTCATGAATGCTCAATGTTTGCTCATCTACACCAGGTATCTCACCATCATGCAGAATAACATCCTCATAATACTCATCTAAACCCACTACACTGTAGTCACTGCCTGTTGTAACTATACCATCCTGAATACCTGTGGCATCACCCTTTGACGACCTGTAAACAATTGTCTCAATTTGAGTATCAAGTTGACCATTACTATCAATCTGTGTAATATCCTTTCCCACCACCTCCTATGGCAGAGTAGAATCTGAGACCTCTACCTGGCTATCAGCTAGTTTCTCAAACTCCTCATGCAACTTCTTGGGAATTGTGTCATCTGTCCTGTGAGAAAATATGCCAAATAGAAATCCAGTCAACTTATCCACCTTAGCTGGGTCAGATAACATGTCATTCATTATACAGTGGTACTCAACCAACTGTTCAGACATGTTATGGCTTATTTTCATAAGTTTATCTTGAATGTCTAAATAACCATCCTTTCTACTGTTTTGACTCTGATTATCAATTGTCCAAGATCGTGTCCTCTGAGACTCTGTACTATACCTATCCATTCTGGATAAAGTAGAGTGTAACCCCAATAGGATATAACTTCTTCAAATACCAAAAACTAACATGCAAATGATTAGAAGTAGCATGCAACCATAGATTTGTACATGCAACTGATTAGAAGCAACATGCAACCACCAAATTATGACATGCAAGATCTGGGTAGTTGTCAAAACTGACATGCAAACTTCTACAACCACCAAATTCACCAAGAACTAACATGAAAATGATTAGAAGTAGCATGAAACCATATATTTTGACATGCAACTGATTAGAAGCAACATGCAACCACCAAGTTATGACATGCAAGATCTGGGTAGTTGACAAAACTGACATGCAAGATCTGGGTAGTTGTCAAAACTGAAATGCAAACTTCTACAACCACCAAATTCACCAAGAACTAACATGAAAATGATTATAAGTAGAATTTAACCATAAATTTTAACATGCATCTGATTAGAAGAAACATGCAACCATAAATTATGACATGCAAAATCTGGGTAGTTGTCAAAACTGACATGCAAGATATGGGTAGTTGTCAAAACTGACCTGCAACTTCTACAAACCCTCAGGCTGGCAAGATCATGGCTCTGATACCACTGAAATGTCCCCTTTTCTTATTTGATATGGTATTTCACACCTCTAATCAGATTTTCAAAATCAAACAACTGCTATCACAAAGATCCACCAAATTTCTCAAGAAACCCCAAATCGGGTATGCCGAAAATTGTGCCAAAAAGCTTCACAGCTTCACCTGTTATTAATAAATCTGAAAGTAGAAATTTTTACAGAAAGTTCATCAGCATAACAGCCTACAAAATGACGTTTCCAGATCTATATAGCCTTTACACAACAGCTCACAAATGTAAGACAAAAACTATGCTCATCGGGCTCCCGAAATTAACACAAAATGCTCGGAAACACCACAAAAACACTAATAAACTATCTCAAAAGTTTAATCACGTCCCAATACATATATTCAGCTCTATTTTAACAGCTTAAAGTCTGAAATACAGCAGCAACCAAAACTGATATGAAATGCTCAACTGAAAACACCAAACTCATGCAAAAAACACACCCAAAAACCCACAAATCTACACTGTTCAGCACAAAGGCAAACTCTGTATGAGCATGCACATGGAATGGCTTCAAACTCCCATCCTTAGCCTTCCTAGAAACCTAAAAACTCCCATTCTTGGGTCTCCCTGGAAACCTGCAAACTCCCGTTCTTGGGTCTCCTTCTCCACAGGTTTGGCAGCCTCTGAAGAATAACAAAGAATGAGCGAAGATCAAGTCTAGAATGTGCCCAAAATGCCTCCAAACCCCTTAAAAGAGGGCATAACTGTAACTCATTTCCAAGAGAGGTTAATGAAACTTATTTTAATAATAATTTTCATTTATTAGTCCAACGGTTTCCAAAGATTAACCCCCTTTTTCCGAAACTTCACTTTCTTGGGCCTGCCTGCCTTAGCAAAGATTTTCTTTTTTAATTATTTGAAAAGGGGACATGACAGATGTAGATGTATTCCTATAACCACTAGTGAGATTTACTCACCTAATATAGCTCTTTGCCATTATACACCCACTTGGGTGAATTAGGTATTTTTCTATAATTATAATACTGTAATACTATAGTACAACATTTGTGTTGTAGTTTATAGTTAATTTAAAGCTAACCTATATATGTCCTAACTCACTCCTTATATAGTTATGTTTAAATTCTTGTGACAATAATCAATGGGTCTAAATAGATTAGTCAAGTTAATGCTAGATGGGAACAACTAATTGTTCATTTTATTGTACCAAATCTAATGAAAATTCTATAGGAATTCATAATGACCCCAACTAATCAACAACTAGACCAATTGAACTAAGTTATGGCTTGTCACTTAGCACAAGTTGAGTGAGTTTTTATTGTTTTATTATTTAGATTCTAGAATATGTATGCAGCTGGAATTATTTTTCTGTCAAGTACAAATATGTAATAAGCACCTTCAAAAATGTCTCTTTGTATATATAAAGACTAAAAGTTGTGCAATTTGTCACATATTGCACTGCATTTTCATTTCCATTTCTTAAGTTATAAGAGTTTTTCAAGCTTGGGAACCTCTTCAACATTCTTTGCATGGTTTAGAGGTAATGTCGTTGTGGCAGTGAGAATAACTTCAATGAAGAGTTGAGTGTAAGGAGTTACTACCCTAAACATTCAAGAAACATTCAATAAGATGTGAAATAAGGTATTTAAACATCCCTCAAAAAATTATAATTTAATTTTGGATCACCTACTTGATTAGTTTGGAATTTTGTTCTCACCAAAAATCATAAAATGTAAGAACAACTGTGCCAAAAAAGAGCATAAAAAGATGATTATTGTGCACCAATAATGTTTTTAAAGCTCTTTTGGCACAATTGTTCTTACAAATTTTTGGCTCAATCTCCAACTAGTTAGTATGTGTTTTAAAAAATTAATCTTAGACTATGAGTTAGGAAAAAGAGAAATATTAAAATTGAAAAAGATGTACATAAATGTAATTAATTTTTAAACTTCAATTTTATAAACTTACAAAGAGAACCATATAATTATAAGAAACTATTGTGGTTTTTACTATTTAAAATTATAGTTACAAGTGACAGAGTTATATACCTTTGATTCAGAGAGCACAAATATTGGAAATGAAGATTGTAGAAGGTACAACCTAAACTACCCACCCCCTCCCCCCCCAACCCCCTTTCTGGATGGCATCGTTAACTAGAGAATAGTTACATACATACACACATATATACATGGTTAAGTGCTACCTAACTATGTCCAAGGCATTTGCACACTAGAGGCGTACTCCGCCTACCAGGCTGCCTACATACCCATATACACACAATCAAGACCCTTGAACTACTCACTCTAACAAATATGTAGTTATGCTTTCTAATTGTATTGACGTAGCTATATTCCTATAAACACTAGTGAGCTTTACTCACCTAATATAACTCTTCACCATCATACACCCACTTGGGAAAATTAGGTGGTTTTCTATAATTACAATACTATAATACCCTAGTGCAACCTTTGGGTTGTAGTTTATAGTTAATGTAAGGTTAACCTATATACATCCTAACTCACTCCTTATATAGTTATGTTTAAAATCTTTTGATAATAATCAATGGTTCTAAATAGAGCAGTCAAGTTAATGCTAGCTGGGAACAACTAATTGCTTGTTTATTGTACATAATTTGATTACAATTCTGTAGGAATTTGTAATCAACCCAACTAATCAATAGCTAGACCAATTGAACTAGGTTATGGCTTGTCACTTAGCATGGGTTGAGTGAGTTTCATTATTTTATTATTTGGATTCTGGAATATGTATGCACCTAGAACAATTTTTATGTTGTGCTAATATGTAATAAGCACCTTTAAAAAGATCTCTTTGTATATATAAAGACTACAAGTAGTGCAAATTGTCATGTATTGCATCTGCATTTTCTTTTCCATTTCTTAAGTTTTAAGAGTTTCAAGGTTGGGAACCACTTCAACATCCTTTGCATGGTTTAGAGGTAATGTCATTGTGGTAGTGAGAATAACTTTAGTGAAGAGTTGAGTGTATGGAGTTACTACCTTGAAAATTCAAGAAACATTAGAAACATTCAATAACATGTGAAATAAGGTATTTAAACATGCCTCAACCAATTATGATTTAATTTTGGATCACATACTTGATTAGTTTGGAATTTTATTCTCACTGAAAATTATAAAATGTAAGAACAATTGTACCAAAAAGAGCATAAAAAGATGATTATTGTGCACCAATCATGTTTTTTAGCTCTTTTGGAAAATTTATTCTTACAATTTTTTGGCTCGAATCTCCAACTGGTCAGTATGTGTTTTGAAAAAATATTCTTGGACTATGATTCAGGAAAAAGAGAAATATCAAACTTGAAAAAGATGTACATAAATATAATTATTTTTTAAACTTCAATTTTATAAACTTACAAAGAAAACCATAGAATTATAATAAACTATTGTGGTTTGTACTATTTGAAAATTATAGATACAAGTGATAAAGTTATATACCTTTGATTTAAAGAGCACAAATAATGGAAATGAAGTATTGTAGAAGGTGCAAGCTCAACTGCACCCCCACCCCCCCCCAATGTGGATGACACTATTAAGTAGAGAATACTTACATACATACATATATTCATACATACATACATGGTTAAGTGCTACCTAACTATATCCAAGGCATCCACACACTAGAGGCATACTCCACTTACTAGGTTGCTTCCATGTCCATGGGATCAAGACCCTTGAACTACTCACTCTAATGAATATGTAGTTTTAATCTCTAATTTTTTGATGTAGCTATATTTCTATAACCACCGATGAGATTTACTCACCTAATACATCTCTTCACCATTATATACCCACTCAGGTGAATCAGAAGGTGTTCTATAATTATAATCCTATAATACCTTAGTGCAACCTTTGTGTTGTAGTTTATAGTTAATGTAAGGTTAACCTATATATGTCCTAACTCACTCCTTATATAGTTATATTTAAAATTTTGTGACAATAATCAATGGGTCTAAATAGACTAGTCAAGTTAATGCTAGATGGGAACAACTGATTGTTCATTTTATTATACCTAATCTGATGACAACTCTATAAAGAATTTGTAATCAACCAAGCTAATATGCAACTAGACCAATTGAATTAGGTTATGGCTTGTCACTTAGCATGGGTTGAGTGAGTTTTTATTGTTTTATTATTTGGATTAGTGGTAATGTCATTGTTTTATTATTTGGAACCACTTCAAAATCCTTTGCATGGTTTAGAGGTAATGTCATTGTGGTAGTGAGAATAACTTTAGTGAAGAGTTGAGTGTAAGGAGTTACTACCCTGAACCTATGCTACAAATTCCTGGGAGCCAAGGGACCCTAAACCTATGCTATGTTTTCTAGAGACATGAGAGAAATTACTACTGGCTTTAGTACTTCATTACATTCTAGATCATATAGTAATCGAACTAGAGAAAATCATTGAAAAACCAAACATATAATGAAGAGGAAACTTGAATGCTAAAATGCTGAAATGAAAGCTATTGAGGATCAAGCTTGTGATAGTAACCCATGGCCATGCTACCCATTGAGTGAGTTTTATTGTTTTTCTATTATGCCAAGATCTCTCTGTTTATAGACATATATACATACATACATACATAGAAAATGATCACAAGGGTATGGTAAAAAAATCCTAGATCTCCACAATCTACAAGATTTCTTTATATATATACATACATACATACATACGTACATACATATTTGTGTATGCAATTTTTTCACCCTAGAAGGCATTTTATTGGAAATATGAAAAGTTGCAAAAAATTGACAAAAGGTTGTCATGCAACAAATATCAGCCTTATGATATGCTTTAACTCTTAGGTTTCAAGATCCTTGTAAAACCTGTTTTCCTTATCAAAAACAAATATTGTTGCTAAGCAAGTTGTTTTGCAAATTTGGAAGGTCATCAATTAGAGTTTTGTTTTGATCGAACAAGTAGGAATGAATATGTAAGGTTAAGAGATATAGCCTATCAATGAATATTCATCAACCTAGGAAAGGGTTGGAGTTGATATGTACGGATTTGAGTCAATAAGAAAGCGATTTTGGTGGGAAAATATGTGCAAACAACAAGTAAAATTTCAAGATCTTTTAGTTTTATAGTAGGTACATGCTTATATTATTAAAAGTTGTGTTTTTTCTTCCTACAAAAGGTGCTAATTATTTTGAGGCTTGTATACTAATCTTGAAGTAATTTTGATTTATTTTGTGTCTATTGGTTACCCTAATTTGTGCTTAGGGTTTTAATTGAAATGGGGTCTCCTTCCTAATCCCCATAATGGGAAACCATAATTTTTGTCATGTAGAAGGGATATAGGATGGAGATGAATGTTTTAATTTTATTTTCAGAATACCCACCTACTTGGAGTACCTAGTTTTGAGGGCAAGTAAGTAGAGATAGTGCAAGAGATGAAGCTACCTAAGATGTTTTAAGATGCCAGCTTGTGAAGAGATATAGTTACATATAGTCAAAATGTTTATGAAAGGATGAATTGAAAAACCTATTAGTTACAACGATAGATTCCTTATATAACAATTAAACATGAAAAAATGTAAAATTGGCCTTCTTAGATCTCTTGTAAGTGTTATCTTACTTGGAAAATAAACAGTTTGGCCTTCTCAACTCTTTGTGACCACCCATACACATATCTTGTGTCCTTTTAACATCTTTGATAGTGTGATTAAAAAATCATGACCTTTATGCCTTGAGTCCACAATATATATCTCATGTGTACCACTATTAACTTGAGTATGAACATAGGAAGACTCAACCATGTTACTGAGTTCATGTGAAATGGATGCCACCTCATGATCAAAAAAGTTTTTACAAAAATCATAATAAATGTCATACCTTGGTTACATGTTTTCAACATCTATAATGGGCTAGGCCATGATTTTAATTTGATCCATTTTTTGATTAATGTGAAGTCTCAATGGTGTAATATGTGCCTCCTCTTGATCCAAGGTTTTTCTTCTTCTTTAGGGATACCACATGATGATTTATTTTTACATTGATTTTGATGACTTGTAGTTCAAAATTTGCAAACAAGTGACCCTTTTCCTTTCCTTTTTCTTGCACAATTAATTCTTCACTTCTCCCAATGATTCATTACTAAATTTACATTTTATTTTCCTTTTTACATTTGATTTGAGACCCAAAATTTGTGTGAATGAAAGCATGCCTTTTATCTTGTGAGAAAGGGAGTGATACTTATTATAACTAGCCACATTTTTGTTATTTTTTGGTAAGGCTATGAGGATTATCTATTTTTGTAGATGGAGATGAAGCATTAGTGTGACCGATTTTCCTTTATTATCCTATATTTGCTAGAAGATATAACTTTGTAAACCATTTTAATTTTTTGGCTCATAGCATTAGACTATCATCCTTTAGTACTATTTTGTGGTTGAATTTGTTTATTGAATGCATAATATGATTAATTTTGCTTACATGGATAGAATTTTTATAAATATTTGTACAACCATGACCAAGTCCTATGGAACATGGGACAAAACCATTACAAAACCACCATACCATATCCCTACACATGTAACCAAACCCATTTAAGGATTGATAACTTAGCTAGAATATCTTCACACCACAATTAAGAAAGGTTTCACAAAGTTGGAGATGCAAGGAGGATTCAATATTATTATTTATGCACTAATAGAAGAGGTAACTGGTTGACTCAGCTAATCCTAGATGAAGCTTCAAGGTCTTTTGCATAACTTCTATGATACCTCCTTTGCCTTGTGATTGCATGCAACTTCTTGCCACTTATTTTTCATTCATAAGGTATAACATCGAATATTCTCCTCAAAAGGGGGAGCAATGACAACTTAGGAATTAGAATTCATATTATGGGTGAATAGGGGTAGCTGAAAATATGTAGCCACTGCTTAATCATTCCATCCCTTTTTATCATTTCCCTCTAAATTTTAATTCCATAAATATAGGAGATTTGACATATTTACCTTTAAAAAATTGTGTTTAGATAAGAAGAGAGCCATAAATATCACGAGACCATTAGCACAAAGAAAATACTTGTACATAATTTAAGCAACGCCTTCTAAAAAATTATTTTCTTGCTAGCTAAGGAATTCACATAGCTTGGCCACCAGTGCTCTTGAATGAGCAAGATCCTAGATTATTCCAAGGTTCAAAAGAGGATATTAGTAGAGATAAAGTTAATTAAGGTAGTTGCCAACCCCATAATGGTCCCTATTTATCACTCTAATTCAAGTCTCAAATCTTGAATCTTGTCTGCGAAGTTCCAAGCATTCATACAGAGGGCTCCGTAGAAACCACTAAATACGAATAGGCTATAAGAGAAATTTAATAAGTGGTGAATTGAAAACATTATAAGAAAGTGATCATGCTGATTTATGCTCAAATATATTAGAAATGTTAAATTTTGTTAAATATTACAAGGCATGGGAGAATTCTTGATTGTGCTAGTTATTTATTTAGCATGAGTTTCACTATTTGAATTTTCTTTTATTGATGCACCAAGTTGAACCCTACAATGATGTATATGAAAGGTATGGGTCCAAATAAAAAATTCCATTATGCAAGATCAAAGCACTAAAAACCCTTATCTTGAATGAATCTTTGGCATGTCTCTCAAGCCTCCCACCCACACTTTGCCATGTGAATAAATGAAGTTTCACTTTTCTTTTCTTTTGTTTATGTCCTTGACAACACCAAAATTTCAATGATAAACTTAACTAACATCAAAATTTTGATGTTATCGAGATCATATTTTTAAAAAAATGAATTTGAGAAGCCAAATTGGATTGCTATCAAAAATTTAGGTTGAAAATGCAACCCAAATGTACTAGTAAGGAAAAATGCTAGGTGTATGTACATATCCTAGATGTGTAGATCTAGAAACTAAATATGCTAAAATACTAAGAATCTACATAGTGAGTGAAACCCTAGCATGTAAGTGAGCATGTATGTATGTGTAAAGAATAAGATCTAAAAGTGTGATGTAGAAGTCATACTAAGCCCTTAATGTTAAAGTAGTCTAACCATATTTGATATCCCTTCACAAATCCATGTTTGATATATTTTCCTTTGTAACCTCACTTTGCAATGAAGAATAAGAAAAAAACCCTTGTTTTCACCTTGCAATTACCCTAAGTCAGATTGGGGTGTCCACATGTGCTTGCTCCTTGCTCCTCTCATGTAAAAATGAGGGATTGAATTCCTTTTTATAGTATATTTTTAAGTATTTTTGAAATTACTCCATATGGGACAACTCCAAAAATGGGATTTGATCAGAGGAGTTAAACATCACCAAGACTAGAATCATTGAAAGCTCTAGGACTAGGCCAACCTAGGTTGGCCTTGTCTAGACTAGGTTGAACTGGGTCAACCTTGTCTAGAAGGTCAACCTTAAAGGCCTCCATGTTCCAAATTTTTGACTAGTAAGGGTTAGGGGTGAAATAGTTGTGCTAGACTATTAATCAGAGACCTAATCTAGGATTCTAGAGTCCTAAGAAGAGAGGATACTTATATATTAAGTTTTGATGTAGTAAATGTGTGAAGAAGAAAGGAAATCGAGGAGAAACTGTTAGGTCCCATCTATTAGAATGAATGCTAATGGTATTCCTTTGGGGGAGTATCCTAAGAATTGATGAAACATTTGGGAGATTAACATGTTGCATTTATGACTTTTTTTTTCATTAGTGTCAACATAATATTGTTTCTATGAAAACTATGAGAGTAGAAGACAAAGAAAGAGGTCATACATACTGAGTATTAATGATGAGATCATGTATAGTTGAGGATACATTTTTAAGTGTATCCTGATGATGTCAAAAAGTGCGCGTGGAGGAAGTCAAAGACATGTAAGAATTATTTGTGATTTATTGAAGATAGTGTGCAAACATAGTACTTGAAAAGTGGTTTGTGGTGTTCAGATTGTATCCCCTAATAAGGATAGAATCATGATGACCAGAGTTAGATAGTGACATAAGATAACCTGATGGTGATGTCAGTAGGTGTGTGAGGTTTGTGGTTGCACATGTGAAAAGTTATGAATATTGTGAGCTAACAGTGTTTTGTAATTATGAAAAGATGTAATGAATTATATTATCTTAATGAGGTCCTATTATAATTAATTAGGAAAGCCTCAAGGCCAACTCAATGAATTATTTTGAGGACATGGTATAAAGGAAAGTTATTTTTCTTTTGATAAAATGTGTGAAGTGTGTGTAAGAAGAAAGTTATGTAAATTTGTTAAATATAAGTAAGCAATCAAAGGGGTCATTGTGATGTGAATTTGGAGATCTAGTATTGAGATTTGAAAGATATTTGGTGTGGTATTGACATAGTAAGAGGACAAAGAAAGAATTTGAGTTGTTGACATGAGTTGCATTTCTATTATTATGAAATGAATAATATAGAGGTGAGTTAGATAGTGAGTTTGGTGGTCTCTCCTTTGAAGCTATTTGGAGAGTGGGTCCATCTTCCTTTTACAACTCCTAGTACGATTGGCACAACTCCTAAAAAATTTGGAATCTCCTCATAGGGATTCAAAGTCTCCTTACATAGACTAATATGTACTAGATGTATTTCATTGGCTCCTAATAGATTCCATCCTCTTACAAGGAACTTATATATTAGTTCATCATTTTTGGGTACCATCCCCATCATGGTTTTCCCTCTGATCAAGGGTATCCCTAGTTAAAATATCTTGTTTTATTGTGTATGTGTATCTTCCTACAGTTTTTTATTATATTGATCACATGGTTATAGTTTAACAAGGTTGATAAAAGTTGTCAGATCAAATAAATGATTCAGCCCCCCTCTTAGTTATCTTGGCAGACTTTACTTTGATGGACAAGTAAAGAATTTGGTCAGTTTTTCATCCAAATGTTCTAAAAGATTAAAGAAGACTAGAAATCCTTACAAGTCAAGAATGCCTAAGAATTGTGTTTTTGATGAGGAAAATTTTTTATGCAAGTTTAGAGGAATTCTTGAATGATAGTGATGATGAAGATGATGAACTTGGATTGGTTGAGTAAGAGGAAGTAATAGAAGAGATGGATTTAATAACTATTGTTGATGATTATAATTTTGAAGAAGAAGAAAATCATTAGGATAACCAAGAAAATGTTGAGTTTTTCTATGAGACTAACAACGATTGACATAATGATATTCAAGTTATGGAATAGAGAGAAAATAAAAGATCTGAACCTAGACTAGAAGTAAGAATTGGATCAATGACACCAACACCAAACAAGAATTTGACAAAGAATGACCTTTCTTATCAAATTATTGGAAGTATAGATAGAGGAGTAATGAAAAAAATTATATTTCATGAGGAATTATGTTTGATTTCTCAATTTGAACCAAAGAGTGTAGATGAAGCATGGAAGGATGATGATTGATTATTGGATTCAAGCAATAAAGGAAGAACTAGATTAGATTATCAAGAATAAAACATGGGAATCAGTCCCTAGACCTAAAGATAAGAATATTATAGGAAATAAGTGGGTTTTTAGAAATAAGATTAATGAACAAGGTGAGGTTGTGAGAAAAAAATAAAGATTGGCATGTAAAGGATATTCAGAGAAAAAAGGTATATACTATGAAGAGGCATTTGCACTTGTTGCTAGAATTAAAGCAGTAAGGATGTTCTTGGCTTATGCATCAAATAAGAGGTTCAAAGTGTATAAGATGGATGAAAAGTCAACATTGAGCCTCCTAAAGGATTTCCTTTGATAGAAGAAGGAGATATGGAATGAAGTAAGTACCTAGAACCTAGTATGTGATGTTGGACAAGTATTTGGCAAAATTAGGATTTGCTAAAGGTAGTGCAAATAGTAACTTATACTTGAAAAAAATTGAGAATGACTTGTTGATTATTGTGATATTTGTGGATGACATAATATTTGGAGGTAATGATGAAGAAAGTGACAATTTTGTTGATGAAATGAAGAATGAATTTGAGATGAGCATGATTGGTGACATGAAATATATCTTAGCTTTTTAGATTGTGCAAAATAGTGATGGTATTTTCCTTTCACATATTAAGTATTTGAAAGACTTGTTGAAGATATTTGGCTTGTAAAGTTGTAAGATTGTTAGTACACCTATGATCATTGGTCACAAGTTATATAGAAAATAAAAGATACCTACAGTTGACCAAAAGAACTACAAATCCATGATTGGAGGTTTGCAATAGCTAAGTCACACAAGACTAGATATAGAAAATCTAGTTGGTATAGTAGCAAGATTTCAACCAAACCCTAAGGAATTAGACTATGCAACAATAAAAGGAATATTTAGATATTTGAAGGGTACACCTAATTTTGGGTTGTAGTATGATAAATCAAATGAATTTTCTATGTACATATATTGATGCAAAATAGGAAGGTAGTATGGATGATAGAAAGAGTACAAATGGTGGAGAATTTTTCCTTGGAGGAAGATTGGTTTCTTAGCTATGCAAGAAAAAAGGTTGTACTTCACAGAGTACAATAGAAGCAAAGTATATAGTAGGAACAAACAATTGCAATTAGATTATGTAGATGAAATAGATCCTGAAGGATATTTAGATAGATTTTTTAGAACCTATTATCATACAGTATAATATCACAAGTACAATGAGCATGTCTAAAAATCTTGGATTACATCCTAAAACACATCATATATCTGTTAAGTATCATTTTTTGAGAG